>JAQJVL010002041.1:0-126975 GCA_035578905.1 Stictocephala bisonia
CAAGTGCTTTTAAGAAGTACTATACACTCTATCTCACTACTTGTCAACCACTTCAATTAGTAGCTTTCAAAGACATGGATCAATAACTCTTATAACAAAGCTTTGTTAATGGTCGTGACCTTAACACTTTATCAGCCTTAATATAACAAGTGCTTTTAAGAAGCACTTTACAATCTATCTCACTACTTGACAACCACTTCAGCCAGTAGCTTTCAAAGACATGGATCAATAACTCTTATAACAAAGCTTTGATAATCAACGTGACCTTAACACTTTAGCAGCCTTAAAATAATTGCTTAGCGGTATTTTTATTTAAATTGCTTTGGATATCAAACTAAAACCTTTGTTTGGATATATACTCTAATAATCAAACGCATTGTGTACAGTTTTTATTTACAAAACCATTGGTACATTTTAATCTAAATAATTTGTCTAATTTATAACAAACTACATAAGTCGATACAAAATAAAAACATCAACAAGGAAACATATATTAACAATAACTACAAATAAATAAAGATAAAAAAATAATAATGTAAACGACAGAACAAATAAAACGGCAACATATCCGGGGCTCGAGACAGTTTATACCAAGAATATCCGATTTTGAAGACTAAAAAATAAAACAAATTTCATAATTATGCTAAATCCTGCCATTATAAACGAGAGGTCTTAATGGGAAGAGAATTTAAAAACAGAATCCCGAGAACCTTATTTACAATAAAACCATAAAACAAAATATAACAAAATTAACAAATTAAAATTTATACAAAGACGAACTCATTTCAAAACTACATTCACTCACCCCACACAGCATTATTGTCCCAACGCTCCTAAAACATTTGAAACACGACCCCTACGAGAAAGTTTTTCTTCAAGACCTGTCCGGGAGGCAGCAGAAATAAAAATCATGATGTCACCTGCATAAAGGAGTCTTCTTCCCAGATAATCAAAGTCACAGTGAGAACAAGGGATTTAAGCGGCTGCTTCCACTAGGCCAAAAAAGGCCTAGTAGACCCCTAGAAAAAAGGCATGGCCCGTACGTCCTCCACTGCGTCCCCAGACATTCAAGGTAGAAGGCAATACAGATGACGATCCATCTCTCCTCCTGGACCCTGAAGCCAACAACCAATAAATTCCTCAGCCAGACGTTGAGCTTGTCAGTAAGGCAATTGGAAAATTAAGGCAATATAAAAACAGGAAAGACGACCGGGAAGAATTAATGAAACACACAGAACGATCCAAGACAACGATTCACGAACGAAAATATAGAGGGAGGCGTGGTTATCCCAGAGACGATTGAAATCTGTGCCAGGGCACGATATGTATTTAATTTGACACAAACTTTAAAATTTGATAGACTGAACAGATTTTTAATTATTTTATTTTTAATAAACCTTAGAGTTACAAGAATTTTTTTGTTATAGCATGAACGACATTATTTGATCTATAAAGTGTGTGTGATCATAAACGGTTTTTACATACTTATGTATGACGTCAATATTTTGTTCTTATATATAAACCCAAATTACTGGCATTTATTTACATAGGCCTATGTGTATAAATTCCTAATTAGGTTTAGTATGGAATGTGCTACTTATCTCTAAACTGTTAACTTGGCTAAAGTTGTATTGTAGTATGATTTGCCAATACTAAACTACACCCAACATACAAACTCACACTGGAGTTTGACATATTGTTATAAAATGGTAGCATTTAGTATTTGGTAAATTATAGATCACAAATAGAGATTTTTAACAATATTTTAAACGAAATACTAATAATTATCTTAAAAAAATAGATTTTTACTTGATTTGATACTTTTATAACCAACTGTATGAATTTTAAAACATAATAGCAAATTGTACTTTATAAAAACAATTACATATTAAAAAAAAATCAAACAGCAATTTGAAAATAAATTTTTATCTTTGTACTGTTATTTATAACAACATTAGAAGTGAAAATATAATAATAAATGATTTAATAAGAAAAATACGTCAAAAAAATGTAATGGAAATTTAAAACAATATCCTTGTATGTTCAAATATACTGATGAAATGGACATACCAATTGGACTTGTTGATTAAAAATTATAAGAAATTAGGACTGTGCTTCCAATTACTTGATTTTTTTGTAATAGATCTTATTATTTCAGCGAGTTTTTCCTTTTCTTTTTTTATCTGCCCCCATAAACAAATTTCTAATTGAAAGTCATGTTTCCATATGTGTGCCTAATTGAAATATTAGCTTTTGTTAAACTGCTTTATCAAGTTCTTTTTAGTGTAATGATGAACTTTTGTTTGTTTATTTTTTCATCTTGCTTTAATTTTGATACAACTGTTTACTTTTTCTTGGTAATTTATTGTAATAAATTCTCCTAATATGCCTAACAAAACTGTAGTTTCCATTTATTATTAATTGTTAAATGCATTCTATAACGCCTGTAAAGATTGTATATCCTAAAGTTGTTCCTGTGATATTTACGTTTAACTCAAATATGTAAACTCAAATGGTGGAACAATGTTCATTGTATCCCTTAAAGTAATTTTCACGAACCTATCCCAACATAACCTAACTTAACATATCCTATACAATAAATCTAGATTTTCGTTAGGTTTAATGGAGATGAGGCCGTATATCCAAATAAGCTTTTTTAGTTAATAGTTATTGTTTACAACAATCACGTGAAAGTAAATATGTGTGATTTTCTTTTTGTAAGCATGTTGTGATTTGCTGTGGCAGCAGTTTTTTAATTATATCTTGAGAGAGAATTTATAAGTGCAAAATTAAACTTAAATGCATGTTTAACACTTAAACATTATTTGAATACCGTAATTATAAAAACATTATAAATTATATAAAAACATTAAGCTGAAAAAAAACTGATATTAAATCGAAATATAGTAGATTTTTTATCCATTGGAGCAATTATTTTAGTTATGTTATATTAGGGGAAGTTCCATAGTCAAAGTGAGAAAACCAAATATCTCAAAAGCATCAAGTATAATAATAAGTTTCATGGTAGTTGATTTAGTAAAACATTGCTAGAAATAAGTCTAAAAACAAACTATTTTTCAATCACCTTGAATATAATTATTCCTGTGATGAATATATTTATTTTATTATGATATATAAAGTATTATGAATATAAAGTAAGTTTATAGCTATTGCCAATTCCTAACATAACTAATATAATTATTATAAAGAGAATTATTTATAGATAACTCTCAGCCATCATAAAATTTGAAGGTCATAAAATACAATTCATACTCCCATTCCTTGTTTAATAACCGTAAATAGACGGTGGGAGGTGTTAATTTTGCTGGTTCGTAGATGACTGTAATAAAGTTTGCTAATGATATTATATCTCAGCCACATACACCGCTGTGTCTAAAGGACGCAGTAATGAATTTAACATGACAATATTAAATATGCTGGACTATATTTTATAATGATAATTAAGGCTTTATCAATTAAAGGTCGATAATAGTTTAAACATGATATCTATATTAAAAATATTAGTTGCTGTTTTACATTCTTCTTTACCTTTCAGGATAATATTGGTATTAAGGAAAACGAAATATTTCCTAAAAAGCTATTTCTTTTTTATTATTTATGTATAACATATAAAATCAGATATCGTTTAAAATTAATTGTTCAATACATATTGCTATTCATCTCTTTTAGTTATTTTAATTATTTTATTTCTGTCAAACAGTTTTACCGCATTTATTGAATTTGAATATAATTATTAGCATATTCAGAACTGCGAGTAAATAGGGTAATAATATTAAATGGGAAGTATTTATTATAAACATACTAGAGAATACCAAATAAAACAACAAACAACTAAATATGAACAACATTATACAGTGAAAATGTACTGTGAATACAAGGTTATTGCTATATGGTACTAACAAAACTTTATCTAGATGACTTTGTCATGAACAAGTTATGTCAAGTTGTGACATGTTAAGTTTGACAGTCTTAAAGTCACACTTGAGTTCACCTCACGTTGAATAGGATTAGGATATCAGTTGTTTAAGTTACTGTTCAATACTTGCTTCCAGGTATAATAATACGTAACTTTCTGGAAACGTTAATCACCAAAGTTCATCGCGAGGTTACCCAAGACGATAATGTGTGATTACCCAAATTGATCAAGATGGACCACCTACTTTAATCACAAGAGTATATCCAGGTTAATCAGGATGTGGCAATCTAAGTCAATCACGAGCTATTCAAGAAGGTGATGGGTAGTTTGTGGTTACACAATTTGATGAAGAAAGACTACCAAAGTTAATTACAGGTAGCTACACAAGTTGATCACGGGTGGGGGGCTACCCAAGTCGAAATATGTGGCTAACCAAGTAGATCATGGGTGTTATCCAAGATGATCAAGGGTGCTATTAAAGTTGATAGTGGATGCCCACATTTAATAATAGGGGATTACCCACGCCTATCACGGATACTACCCAATTTCATCATGGTTCCTACCCATGTAATCGAAGGTGCTACCCGAAATGATCAGGGGTGGTTACACAGGTTGATCACGGAGTTGAGTTAAAGTTGATCACGGGGGTTTACCGACAGTGATCAAGGTTGGCTTCCTAAGTTGATCATAGCTGGCTACCTATGATAATCATGGCTGGCTACAAAATTCAATTACGGGGTCTGCGCCAGTTGATCACGTGTGGTTAACACGTTAACCCTGGGAGACTATCGAAGATGCTCAAGGGGACTATATAAGTTTTGACGGTCGGCTACCCTATTTGATTATGGGGGATACATACATTGTTCATTGGCAGCAACCTAATTTGATCACGTAGGGCTACCAACGGCTGATCACGGGTGCTTTCCAATATGATAATGCATGGGTACCAAAGTTGAATAACAGGAGCTTTTCAATTCATCACAGGCTACAAAGTATTATTACCAAATTGGATCACGGTGTACTAAAAAAATCATCGTGGGCCAAAGATGATCACAAGGGGCTTTCCGAGTTGATCACAAGCTACCAAGTTGACCAAGAGTGGTTATCAAAGTAGGATCACGGGAGAATAAAAAGTTATCATGGAGGCCTAAGTGGTTAATGGTCGGCTACTGTAGTTGATCATGGAGGTTAACTAATTTGATAATGGGGGCTACCCAAGAGGATAACGAATAATTTCCCAAGTTGATCACATGGGCTCCCAATATGATCTCGGGGGGGGGGGGGGTTACCCAAGATGATATGGTACTATCTATGTTGTTTATGGGATACTACTGACGTTGATGGCGGGGGCTGGTAAACAGAGTGATAAACGTAAATATGGCCTATAGGCCTCAACTGACTGATCACTGGAGGGGGTCCTGTACAGGTCACTCCTCAGTGGTCAATCTAGTAAAAGATGAGGTACTCTCAATGAGGTTTGACCTCATTGGGACTAAGTATCTTTCCACCAGACCCCATACTGTGGATTTTGGGTCGAGGGAGTACTGGGACGCTGTTACTAGCCCGGTTTCTTCTCACGACCCATTTGTATGGTTCACAGACGGGTCAAGAATAGGCAACAGAGCTGGATTTGGTGTCTATACTGGTGACCCTAGGACAAACGCGTGCGTGAGCCTGGGAGCGTATGGCACCGTGTTCCAAGCTGAAGTCACCATACGTTCAGCGCAAATTATGATAGAGGTTTGCGGGAAACATATCCATATCCTCTCAGATAGTCGGGCGGCCTTGGGGGCCCTTGACTCCTGGAAGGTTTCGTCTGGTTTGGTCTGGGAGTGTGTGGAGTCCCTCAGCATCCTGGGTTCAAGAAATCAGGTCCTGCTGGAATGTATCCCAGGAAATAGGGGAATAGAAGGCAGCGTGCAGGCCGATGCCTTGGCTAGGGAAGGCGCTATTAAGCCCTTCATTGGTCCTGAGCCGGCCTGCGGCGTTTCGGCTGCAGCTGTCAAAATACCAACCAAAACTGGGTCCCAGACATCTGGAAAGATGGTGGCGGTTCCCAGGGCATGGACTCGACAAGCTTCTTGTCAGAAATCCTTCCCAGAAGTCAACAAAGTAACTTCTTGGGTTGAGTAAATTTTACGTAAGTTGGTGGTGGGACTCATCACCGGTTACGGTAAATTCCGGAGGCATCTAAGAACAGTGGGACTCCTTATGGAGGATCCCATCTGTCGCCTCTGTGGGTTGGACGAAGAGTCTGTGGAACACACTGTCCGGGAGCGTGAGGCTCTTGGTGCTGGCAGAAGAGTACCTTTTGAAGGCTCACCTCTGGGACAGTTGGAAATTACCAATTTAGTGAAGAAGCTCCTTGACTTGGTCAAGGGCAGCCAGCTTTACGACGATTAGGCACCGGGATTGGCACAAAAAGCCATAGGCTTCGTTGCAAGGGTTGGCTGGACCAACTATATATCCCCTTTTAAACTAACTAACTAAAACTAAAAACGTAAATATTGTGTTTGGTTTCAAGATTCCACCTTGTTTTAATCATGCTTAAATGGGAGGATATATTAAAAAAATCAATTTTTTTTACAAAAACTCAACCTAAATGACATTTTGTGAGGAAAATATAGAATGTACTAAAAAGATTTACATAGCGCTTTTTATACAGAATTGAATATTAATATTTCATTTGATGCTATCTAAATTAAATTTTACATTTTCAGTAAAACAAAAACTTCAACTCTGCACAAAGGACAACAATTTCAAGTCAGCCATTTTGAATTGTTTATAGGTTATGAAATGTAAAAAATCAAAGTTTATAGCAGTTTGATTACAAAGTAGTAAAGGAAAATGGTGTATAGGGGTTTAAGTGTCTAGCTCATTTAAATTATACTTAATTGGGAGGAATAATTAAAAATATAAAATCACATGTTTTCGACAAAACACAAGTTTACCGAAATTTTCTGAGAAAACTATTTTATGTACCACAAAAATATAAAGGGCGTTTATGTGCATAATTTAATTTATAGTTTTAATATTTAATTTGATATTAAATAAACTAAACATTATAGTTTGAGTAAAACAAAAACCTCAAGTCTGCTTGCAGGTCAGCATTTTTACATCAGTCATTTTGAATTTTTTCTAGTTTATGGAAAGTGAAAAATCAAATTTCATAGTAGTTTTAATAACAAATTCGTGAAATTAAGTAGTGTGTGGGTTTTTAGTTCTTAAATTATCGTAATAATACAGTAAAATACGAAAACCAAACATTTTTTTTACGAACATTTAAATTTAATGATTTTTTGCGCAAATATTATCAAAATACAAAAAATATATAAGCTAAAATGGTAATATATTTAATTACACATCTAGAGTATGCTGTCATATTTGCTCTACAACCTGACAGCAGGTCTAGATTGTTGACATACATTTAATTTATTTACTACTCTAATCCGCGTAATTGAAGGTAATCAGGCATTTCTATCTCGTACACATACCTCATTTAACTTAACTACTATTTACCATATACCATTAAAATAATGTAGACTATGAATCAATGTTATTAAGGTTTAATTTACAAAAATAAATTATCTGTAAAACCTTTCATGCTCTTAGTAAATATATAAAGTCTTATCATTGTTTCTTCACAACTAACTATAACGTCTACAGATAACTATAGTTGTTTTCATGTTAATACTTTTTTGTCTTTTTATCAACACTGTGTTGTTTGTTTTTATAATTCAGTATACAATTGTTTATAATACCGTATTGAAAAACTTACTTATTTTGCTTTTACAAAAATTAAAATATACAAAAATTTTTTATATAATAAATGAATTCCAATTTCAAATTACTTGTAAGTCGTGTATAATAAACAGTTGCTTAATAATTTAAAACTTGGTTCGTAATAGAAAAAAAAAAACATAAGATTGATTAAATTTTAATGTCTCGTAACATTTTTTATATACTGTTTCTTGAAATATTTTAAATTGGATGCTTAATTATAGTTTTAGAAACTTTTAATGGTACAAAAAATGTAATATTATAATTAATCCCATACAATTACCTTGTTAAACTGGACTTATTAATATCTAGGTAAAGAAAGGATTAACATGTATTATGTTTTGTTCCGTTTAATCTCATTCCTTCTCATGTACATGTGTTTTGTTTACTTTAAAATATTAATATATGTTGATTACATTTACTACTTAAGACATCAAATATACCTCTTAGTTTATTTTCACTACCACCTAATAAACCAATTTTGCCAGAAATTATGTATATATTCTTCCTTTCTCCATTACTCACAAACAGTATGAATTGAATATATAACCGCGCCTTTCTAAGCACATGTTTTCTTTTCAAATTCAATGGCTATACTATAAGAGAGCGTGATATAAACGTATATGCAAATAGCGACCAGGACAGCTATTGAATTATGTGACACAGGAAAGAACTTGTTTAAAAACTACAGTGACTGCACGTGCATTAACAGTAGATACGAGATAGTGGAACCTTTAGCATTTCTCACTAATGGTTGACTGAACGAGAAACGGGTTAACAAATCAAAGCAATAGGAGAGTGCAAATGTACGTTTTGACTTAAAAAGGGAGTCGATGTAAGAGTGAGTGAAGCATTAAATAGTGATAATTGCATTAGTTTTCTAACATGTGATTGAAATCTGAACTCTTCATTTTCCACTCATTAACTAACTCATTACAAGCAAACCGACATAAAAATTAGCATCTGTAAAAATATATTGGCTTTATATGTAAACAAAATAATAAAGATATAAAGGTAGACATTTTTTATAAAGAATGTATGAAGAAGGAGCAGTAAATCATGTAGCTTGTTATAAGATTTATTTTGCTAAGGGAAAGGAAAGTTATTTTTAATTCCAAAATATACGTCATCTTGGGGTTGATTGTGCTCTTTTGATGTTCACTAGAAGGAGGTTCCGATTGGTTTTCATTGCCTCCTCTAATAACGCATAGTATGTACACAAAGTTTAAGATGGTTCATGGGGATTTTATAATCATAACTGTCATGGATTGTAAAAATTTAAATATAAATGTTACTATTATTGTTTATGATAGCCACTTTCAAATTTACTTTTTTCGTATTATGAAATGTTGCCAATAGTCTTCACTGGAGGGTTCCAGCGTTATCAAGAGTGGCTTTTTCGGGTGGCGGGGGGGCCTTTGAGGGGTCCCGTCCTTGTTGCAGATTGCCAGCCTGGTCACTGGTAAGAGTTCGCAAGTAACATTTAAGCCATTGATTCCTATTAGTAGGTTTTGTGTTAGATAATGCTTCTGCTTTTTTTTTAAATGAAAGATATATTGACAAAATGTTTGTTGCTGTTAAATCATACTAGTAAAAAATATTTCTATCTCTACCTTTAAATTCCTACTATTCCTTATAATAAATTTATTATAAGTTTGCTTTTTTTAAGTATACGGTGTTAAAAAATCTTCTGTAGTACCTTCAAGATTAATTAAATAAATGCTTTAAAGTTTCTTTAAATGTTAATGCTAAATATATTATTTCTTATAAGAAGCATTAATTTACTATTTATTTATTTGTTTATTTTTTAAGGAGATCAATATTTCCCTAATCTGTTTTTCAAACTTAATCAATTAGTAAAGTAACGCTAAACTAAATTACTATAAATGTTAAACCTCTAAGACGTAATTTATTATATTTAATGCTATTTTAAAACTATGAAGAATTGTATTGTTTAAGTTGAAAAACTTTTACTATGCATAAAACCGATCAAATATTAACAAAAGTTAAATACCATTACAAAATAATTTCTTATACGTGATTGTTGTATGACAACAAATCATCAACATCAGTTATTAATAGGGCATTATATATGAACTATTTACAAATTACTTATTCATTTAGCTTTTCATTTAATGATGTTAAAGTAATTTTGTGCTGAAAAAAACTGTATTTTAACCCAATTCCCTGAGTAAGTGAGACAGTCTCTATCACGCTTCAAGTACTTGACAAACACTTCAACTCTCTTTGTAAGAACCATGATCAATAATCCAATATGAAGATGTTCCAATCAACATGTCCTTTGTACTTAAATCATTTCCACGTGTTCTAAAAGAACATTAAGAAAATATTTTTACAGATGTCATGCACATATTATATTAAATACAAGCTTATAGTTACTTATATTTAAATTAGTACTATAAGTACTCTATTAAATTAATACTTAGAGATAAAAATATACAAATCGTTGAATGTTAGAATATTAAATAGTGTACTTTTAAGAAAGGCACTTATCAGTATAGTATTGAAAAGTTTAAGTCTCTGGCTCTTTTTTTAAGAGTAAATTTACAGTTACATTTTATTTTTAGTACTTGAACGCATAGAATAGTTAAATAAAATAGTATTTATGCTATAATACTGGTTAGGTTGCTATAATTAATTTTTGGCTAATGTTGTTATTTTCGGGCAAATATAGATCGTTGTTATTTCAACTACTATACAACTACTATTGATAAGTAAGAATGAATTAACAAAGGTTCCTAATAACACTTATAACAATGTATATATTAAATATATAAGTGTTTTAAAAAGAAGTATCCAATATTATTTGGACTTATACATTATTTTGTTTTCTTTTTAGTTCATCAGGGAAATAAATATAAATCTGCATAATTATGTTATCGAAAGCAATGTCTATGTATAGATAAAATGTAATACTTTTACTTATACTTTTGTTTTAATTAGTTTTCTTATTTTTACTCATATTTTAACTTAAGTTATTATAAAAACCGAAAAATGCCACATTACTATCCTAATTTGGATATAATAAAGCTGATCTATTAAGAGAAAATTAACATAGAATATTAGATGATACCAATATTTTAGACACCACAGTATATATATATATATATATATATATATATATATATATATATATATATATATATTATTAACAACCACTATTTGAAGAAACATTAAGGATTAGTTTTACGGTTATAAGTAAATAGCGTACATACTCGTCTTAGCTTAATTGATATTCTACACCATTAATAATCGAAGAGAAAAAAAATTATTGACTTTAGTATAATTAATTATATATACATACCTTTGTATACTGTTAGCATAGATTTATCTTCAAAGTTAAAGAAAGTTATTACATTCTTAATGTATAAAAAAATTCTAAATTTAGCCATTTGTTGCAAGTGAACGCAAAAAATGTCTCATGTGTATGTGAGGATATCAAACATTACAATTCCTACACAAAATTTATTGCACTAATGATCTATCAAAGGCAATCTAGTAAATTGGATGGTTTTTTTTTTAGTAAGGGTTTGTTTTTTGTTCAATAGTTTTCTATCAGAACTAATATACTACTAAACCTGTTTTTATTGGGTAAAAAATATGTGTATTCTGACCAGAGAATTTCATGTTTTTATTGCATATGGAATTATAACAAAGCCACAGGACATAAAGCAGATGGCACTTTTAACTACGAGCTCTTGCCTTTATTGCTTTTCATATCGCATGATGATTTTATTTTTGCTATCTGATAGGTAGGACGATCCATTAAAGTTTATATTTGCTTAATGGATGTTTTTATTCATGAATAATAAAAACAGTTCTTACTGTGATAATATTACCACTATAATAGTAAAGTGATAATTTCTAATAAAGAAATATTTGGTTTTTCTACTTACTATAGTATTCATAGTTTTCTTGTATAACGTTTATAGTAAAACCATATATAAACAATATTAAAGTAATAACAATTTGTTATTAGTTATAATGAGCTACATAGTTAAAATCTGTTTGATACTTGACGTTTGATACACAATATTTTAGTTTCGACGTACATCAAAAATAGCATTTTTATATGCCAATAAATAGACGCACGTTGATATTATTATTATTAGTACGCTATTTGTAATTATTTATTTATAATAGTATTTTTATTTTTTTTTATTTATATTTGATTGTTATCTACGTGATACAATTTTTACCCAGGATGTAAAAGAATTTAAATTAAATTAAAAATATGTTTATTTCCCTAATTGTACATAAAATATTACATATTATAATAACAAATGAAATAATACTCACCCACTTGGGCCAAGTGCGACCTTGCGTGGGCAAGGGAGTTTCCATATAAAAGAGAGAAGACCAAAAACAAACAATAGTAAAACTTTCTTTATTAACTGATTAGGTGCATAGAGAACCTATTAATTTAAATTTAGCTTAGTCCTCAACAGGGCCTTTTTATGTTTTGTGGTAGCTGCCATAGCTGGGAGATCACAAAATTATGACAGTCCAGCTACCAGATTTGTTGCTCGTTTAGAACTACCCAGGGTGTACGTACAGTTTTAAAGAATTGCTGTGGATGCGAACAACATCACACCCCAGAGTAGTACATTTGTACGTTGAGGGCTTAACGAAGGCGAAGAGTCAGTGCATCAGTAGGATACTTCATGAAAACAATGTTGATATTCTTACACTTATAGAGACTCACATAGAAGATAATAATAGTGCATGAGACAATATTCTCGGTTATACACCTGTTGATTCTATAGGGCATAGGGTTTATTGTATTGCAACTTACGCGAAGCATGACATTGAAAATGTGTCAGTCACCCATAAGAGCTCTGATGGTGACATATTTGTCTTTGCAATCCAAGTGTCAGAAACTACAGTACACTAGTTAGTGTTTATAAGCCTCCTACAATCCAGATGTCTGACGATAGGATTATGCCAAGTTTTGAACACCCTGTCCTCTATGTGGGGGGCTTTAACAGTCACCATAGCCAATGGGGATTCAACAATGATGATGAGAATGGCAGAAAGCTTGTTAACTGGGCTGAAATGAATAACATTTTCCTGATCTTAGCTGCTAAAGATTCAGCGACTTTTTATTTAGCCATTGGCGTCGAGGTTACTGCCCTGACTTAAGCTCCTGCTCATGTAAACGATCATTAAGACCAATAAGACAAATATTACAGTACAAGAAGAGAAAAATTGGTTAAAACTGTTGAAGATATAAAATTTACCCACAGCAGTAGCAAATCATGGTCACTTTTAAGGGAACTCTCTACTGGTAAATCTACAAATCAAAGAGAAGTGCTCCACCCAAAGGCCTAAACGGATAGTCAGCTTATCAAAATTAACCTGCCATCATTTTGACGAACATGTGCTTTACAAGTTGAAAAAAATAAAAATAATCAAATGGAACCCATGGATGTCTCCAGAAATTTTACGGAGGAAGAGATAAACAGAACGATTTCTGCTATACCAGCAGGGAAAGCAGCCAGTCTTGATGCTTTCTTTCCGGAATTCCTGCTGCATGCTGGTAGCTAAGTGGCTTCAAACAGTACAATAAGATATTAGCTACAGACAATTTGCCAAAAGCAATCAAGTGATCAAAAGTAGTAGCTGTTCTGAAGCCCGAAAAAGATCCTGAACGAGTGGACATTTATCACCCAATATCTCTTTTTAGTGTTTGTTATAAGTTGCTAGAAAGGCTGTTAAGCAATAGAATATCACCCATTCTTGATTCTAATATTCCAGTTGAGCAAGCTGGTTTTCGCCTTGGCCAAATTCGTAGTGACCAGATGCTAGCTCTAACATCGTTTATAGAAAATGGTTTTGAAAAGATGTTGAAAACATCTGAAGCTTTTATTGATCTTACAGCAGCTTATGACACAGTATGGAGCAAAGGTTTGTTGTTTAAGTTCTACAGCCTCCTACCCTGTACAATTCCATTGCGACTTTTGCAGTCAAAGCTTAATGCCAGACTAATAAAATTTTATCTCGGTCGTGAAGAAAGCTCTTTTAGAAAGCTAAAGGATAGGATGCCACATGAGTCTGTACATACTCCAATTTTATTCAACACGTATACTGCTGACATCCCAATTACAAAGTCTAGACAATTTATATGTGCGGATCATATAGCTTTAGGTTAGCAACATAATAACTTCAATACTACTACAAAAACACTTACTGGTGACCTTGCATCCCTTGAAGAATATTTTAGAACCTGGAAGCTAAATCCAAATCCATAAAAACCCGAAGAACCTGCTTCTACTTAAGTAACGGACTGGCTAATCAAAAACTGACTATGTTCCTAAATGGTGTAAAACTCCATCATATTGAGCATCTAAAGTGCCTGGAAGTAGCGTTAGATCAATCGGTGACGTTTAAAACCCATCTTCATAAAACATCAGCTAAAATTAAAACCAGAGCAAATGCATTACATCAAATTGCCGGAAAATTTTGGGGAGCCAACACACACGTCCTGCGTATTACTGCTTTGTCACTGGTCTATACAGCTGCTAAATATTTTGCTCCCGTTTGGCTAAATAGAGTTCATACTAAAGCATTCGATGTCCAACTTAATAGGGTCGTGAGAGCTATTCGTGGCACTCTCATGTCAACTCTACTTCCTTGGCTCCCAGGCCTGTGTAATATAGCTCCTCCAGAGATAAGACGTCAGGAGGCACTACTTATAGAATTCAATAAAATCTGGAATGTCCACACCTACCCATTATACAGGATCTCCCACGTCATAACGGTCGCTTAAAATCTCGAAACCCACCTCTAAGTACTGTTTTCCATTTGAGCAGATCAAACTGTTTGCCCAATACCAGCTGGGCTGACAATACCTGTAGATGGGATGAACCTCCCTCGTAGGTAGTGGACTTTGATAAATCGGTTCCGAACTGGCTTTGATAGGAGCAATTACTGGAAGTATAAATGGTTATTAACAGTATATCAGTCATGTGATTTCGGGGAGTCTATCCAAACAATGGATCACATAGTTACAGAGTGCCCCGTCTGCTCTTTTACAGAGGGATTGGCCACAATACTCAGAATCAGTGAGGCAGGTCTTAGATGGCTCGATAGATTGGATTTAGCTTTGTGAGAGGATATCACTTTACATTGTATAATCAATGAATATATAATTATGAATTTTGAATATTTATCCTAATATACATCACAGCTGTATGATTAAAAAATGGCAGCTGACAATATAGGGTGTCCTTGAAACTTCTGAGGGTCTTTTTAGGTATTAATTGTGGGTAGAAAACAAGACATAATATCATATTTCATAATTCTAAATCACCTTTGTTAAACATACAGCCATCATATTTTATTTAAAAAAAATTTAACTTATTAATTACACTGTGAAGATGGCCTAAGAACCGAAACTGGTCATGTATTAATATAAAGGGTACTTAATTATAGTTATTATTCAACTTATTATACTAAGAGCCCTAACTCGTGAACTAACTTATAAATTTAAACATCGTTATGTTTACATATAGATACTTACTAATTGTAGTTAAGAAACTTAAGTGATATATAAATTATGCTATATGATTGTGTTAATTTTTAAATATCATTTAATACCAACACACAATAGTATATTCAGATTTCCAAGAACTGTTTAAAATATGTTTTGCTATTGTAAATTAAAGACTAGTTTTTGTTTTTTTTTGTTTTTTTTAGTAATGTTAAAAATATAAATCGTTTTATACTGATTATATTTTACACGTACTGATTTTACAGACAATTACAAAGTTTTAACTATGGCTGGCGAAGTTTTAATGGATCCATATAAACTTTCGTATAGTTCTGGGAAGTTCTTTATCGTTTTTGAAATGTGGCCGGTACTTAAGTTCATAATAGAAAAATGATCACATAAAAAAGATACGTTTAACAAGTTTTAATGTATTTATGTTATGTTCACTATGTCAGTAAATCAACGTAAATAATATGTATATAAATTAACTATTATATAACACTTAAAGTAAAACTATGTTAGTAATAGATTTTTAAATAATTGAACAAATTTTTAACATGAGTTTTATGGAACTACTAACAACCACACTAAATCAATTAAATTAATCTGAGATATTTTTAAAAAGTTTGTTCGTTTTGTCTAAATACAAAAATTAAATTTTTTTATTATTATGAGCGTTATGCACAGTTTATATAAATTAAGGATTTTGTTTATAGAGAATGATTCTACTGTTAACTGTTTTATTTGAAATAACATATATTTGTTCCACCCCAGGTACTATTTTATTTATTCTGATATATTACGGCATCAAGCTGAAATCAACACTTTCCTAAAACTACCACTAGGTACATACACCAAAGGATGAGATATCTTAAATATATTGGAACAAAAGTGTGCTTCACTAATTAAAAAAATAAATAAATAAAAATGTAAAATATATTTAATGAGTATTTTTTGTATTTTACAATACTATGATATTTATTTAGTTTCTCGCAAACCATATTTATAAGAAATAAGACAATATATAAACAAAATACAATAATTGAATATTTAAAAAAAGCCAAGTGTTCATATTATTGTACTTAGATCAAATTATTAACAATGCAAATAGATAAACTATTACACCTTCTAAAATTAAATTAAAGTGGGAGGATGAATGTTAAATTCACATAAAGGCAACAATTAAATATAATTTAACACAGATTTAAGACAAATTTAAGCTCTAAATGAATAGTAAAACAAGTTAGTTTTTAATTTATATGAGAAAATATGCACTCATTTGTTTTCAGACAAGATCAAGCACTGATTAATAAACAAAAGCTACCATAGTTTGTCTCTAATCAGCCTTCAAAGGATGTTACCTCTGTTATTGATTACGTTGGCATGACACTAATTACCACATCACACTAACTATAGAGAGACTGTAATGGTAACGTGGTAATGAAATCTTTAATTCTTTAGAAGAATTTAAGTTGAATACAAGCTTTAAATTTAACCTTTATAACATTTCTTCGTCGCTAAATATATATTTCATTTATAAACAGTACATTTAGAACTACTGACATTATCAGTAATTATTTAGTATACACGTACCATAAACTGAACAGAGCGGGTCTTTAAATTTATATAAAAGATCTCAGTACTAACACCTACGATAACTTGATAAAGCTTATGACTAAAATGCATGATGTGTGGCTGGAAATTCATAAACAGGACCTACTCACACACCCATACTGTAAAATTTTATTGACGCACCCTCCCATCCATACACTTACAATGGTATGGACCCACCCGCCCACCCATACACGGACGTCGGACAATGGTATTTACCCAATCACCTACCCACACAAGTAAAATGGTATGGACCCACCTGCCAACCCATACAAATACAAAAGTATTGACCCACCTGCCCAACCATACTCATACAATGGTATTGACCCACCCACCCACCCACACACGTATAATTGTATTGAAAAATACAATTTATATTCAGACAAATATTTTGTCTGAAAATAAAGCATTCATTCCAAAATTGTAACTTTTACATATAAAGTCTTTCTAAAAAAATAAAAATTGTAATCTATATATATATCCTTACTTATGAAATTAATGGTTCTAGGTATTTTTTTTCAGAAAGTTCTCTCAAATGTTAAGCAATGAGTTATCAAACAAACTAGAAAGTTCAAATATATGCAAAAACGGAGTAGCACGCCAACTTATACTAATTAACTCCTAAACTAACATTACCTAACCTAACTAATAAATCCATAGTAGGAGAGTTTTTAAAATAAACTAACCTCAATACCAGGAGGTGCGGATTGATAAAAAAAGCAATATCGCTCATTATGTTCTTCTTGGTGAGAATAAAGTTATCAATATAAAAGGTAGATTATTTGAAATTTAGTTTACTTCTAGGCTTGGTTGATAATCTCTACCATTTGCGGGGACATTTCAAAAAGACCTACGACACAAATATTGGCTATAGATTTGTGGCTCTACGGTACATTTATAATCAGGTTAATAAATCACTGAACGTATATTAGGTATACGATCTTTCCTAGAGTAATTAGAATTTCTTTAAAAGCTTTAATGTATTTAATAATATAATCTAAACAAACCCAGTGTGGTAACTATGGTTTTGAACTGTGGTGGTCAAGGACAAAGGTCAACTCTCCAGCTGAACTAACGGTCAGTACTTCACTCGTTAAATAAAGTTCACACAATGGACTTATTGGCCATTAGTATGTGAAGTTAAAAAAAATATATATATATACATACATATATATCATTCTAAAATTGAATATTCCAACTTAACTCAAGCGTTTTGTTTGCTTTGAGTGATATTTTGTCTGTGGTAATGTAATATCAGTACTCACTAATTGGCAACAATTTATTCTTGTGCTTCCAGATTACATTACGTAATTATTTTGATTTACGAGAATTATTATATTTAATAATGTAACTTAGGAAAACAAAAAATTACTAAAATAAAATCCGAAGTACTATTATTCCAGTAAAATATGTATGTAGGTTGCTCTGAGGTGTGTATTGTGTTTAGTAGTGTATACTATGCAATTCGAAATCGATTAAGGTGACATTCTGATTGATCTAGCTTAACTTATGTAATTAGTTTGCTTTGATGGACGTATTGTGATTAGTAGTATACACTAAGCAATTTAAATTGACTAAGATGAAATCCTGAGTATGCCAGCTTAACTAATGTAATAACATTACTTTGGTGATGTACTAAACCTAGTAGTGTAAGCTTCAGAACTGTACATTGGTTGAGATGGCTGTAAACCTTTGAGGTTACTTAACTGCTACACGTTTGCATAAGATTCCCTCATAATTATTAATAAAAATAATAATAAAATAAAAATTAATATTAACATTGAAAATGAGACAGAGGTGTTACTACAACAGGAAATACGGTACAGGAAGTGGAGTTGGTAAAATTTGAGCTGGACATCCGGAGAGTGTTAACTCAGAAAGCAAGTGGTTGGATGTCAAGGAAGCAGGGTCAGCACTGTACACAGAATGACCAGAATAATAAAAATTAAGACTCACCAAAATTAGGCTGATGAACGCTGATGCTGTGGAGATTCAGCAGAAGCTCGGAAAGTCCCGCCCATCACGAAAACAGGCCTATAGGGTGGTTCGTAATAGGACCACTGATAATAATTGGTTCTTCCGAAATTGTAGGCGTGTCGAGTGAGGGGCAGAGAGAATGAGGTACTAGGGAAGGAGTTGGGAAAGAAAGGGGAGTCTGAGGAGAGTTCGGCAAGTGATAGGACTTCGGGAAATATACCAATAGGGAGGACCAGCACCGAGAGGTCCAACTACCTAGACTTCGTCAGCCCGCCCTGCTGAGCAAACACGGGACGAGCTAGGAGGACTTGGAGCCACGGTCCAACTCCTTGTGATATCAACCCCCGGAGGACTTTGAGAGCGGCCAACCTTAACCTGAGGGACGACCGGACATGCAGCCTATCCAGAGGACCAGAGAAGCCACCTCAAGGGACTGCAAGCGACTCCTTCTACCCCCAAGGGTCTACAAGCAACTCCAGACCCAACCATCTCACCTGACCCTAAGGGAGAAGCGGACGCCGAATTCATTACGGCCTGTGGATACCCCATACCTGCAGAAGACGAGTCCAGGGGTATGTTATTATTTTTTTAACACCTCCAGGGCTTAAGGGAAACGTAAATATAAATTTGGTAGATAAAAGGAAATGTTGTAAGTGTGTTCAATTATGTTTTCCCTACAACAAAGCGTAAGCCGAAAGGCAGTTCAGTACTCATATGAGAAGCTAATCTAAATCGTAATTATTAATAAAATATAATTCACTGTTTGAGGAAATTGAGTCTGGTATAAGTTAATGTGTTGTGATGGTTAGTTAAAATTGTAAATAAATAAATACGTTATACATGTAATTGATCATTGTCCGCATAAGTGGTTGTTTCGAGTTGATATGGATATATAGTAAATGGTATATATTGCGTTGAATATATATAAACCATAAAGTTTGGATAATTCTTGGGAAGAATAAAGTATAGCAACTATGGCCATTTAAATATTTGGCTTATCTCTTAAAAATATTTGTAAAATAATGCAACGAATATCGTATGGTAAATTGATTAGGTTGTCATAGTTAGTAAGGTTGGTATATTATTGTTTGATTGTTAATTTTGATTGGAAATAATTGATTGATTATTCTTGAGTAGAGATTGTTATTGAATATATAATTTTCACTTGTTAGTGTAGACGTTTTGCACATATAATACTTATTTAGTTGATTCTTAATTTGACGTTTTGTAATTATTTAGAGGATTGTGATTTAATAGTATAGGAGTTTGTGTCACTTTTGGTAACACAACACAAATTTATTACAATATAAGCACAAAATGCACAAATATACTACAATACAAGCACAAAATGCACAAATATTATGGTGATCGATTTCGGTGAACCACGCTCACCTTCCTCAGACCAGAGGGATTCACAAAAGATTCTTTTGTGAATCCCTCTGGTCTGAGGAAGGTGAGCGTGGTTCACCGAAATCGATCACCATAATATTTGTGCATTTTGTGCTTGTATTGTAGTATATTTGTGCATTTTGTGCTTATATTGCAATAAATTTGTGTTGTGTGACGTTTACTTGTACTGTATATGTACCAACACGTATTATGCTAATTAAAAAACTTTTGGTAAATAATATTCTTGAAATTATTGATTTACCGGGCTGTATATTGAGGCCAATGTTAATAGTAATTTGATTGAAGGTTTATAACCGTATAATTGGAACTGTCTATTATTGAATGAGAAGGGTATATTGAAGGAAATGTATAGTGTAAAATAGGATAAGATAATTGTAATATTTTGGAAGGGTTTGTCAAGATGAAATACTGTAATAATATATTATTTGTGTTGTACTTTCACCAGTGTCAATAGTTATTCCAGGTCCCGGTTTCCTACACTAGCTAATCGAGTCATTAAGGTTAAATTATTTCTCATTACTTATGTAATAGTCATTTGTGATTTAATATTTTTGAACACTTTGAGTTTTGGAGGAAGTAAGAGGTTTACTTGAAGTGCCCAGTTTACTTGGTGGAGAGAGTTTTACATGGCATTCTGAGTATTCTAAATTACCTGATGTGAATACAAAACTTTAAGGGAATTACTATATTTAGTATAGTAACTTCAGTAAGTGGGTGGGTGATCAAAACCGCTGTATGGTTACAGTTATTTCAGACAAGCAGATGGCATAGTCCGAAAGTTAGTAATGGTAACCATCATTTAGTAGGTTAACGAAAGACAGTTGGTGGAGGAGTTTTGATAGTGTACACTGAGCCTTTGCTTGTCGCTGTGCGTCCAGACGAGTGTAGTTAGTGTAAAAAATAAATAAAGCTCCCATAAACGGGACTGAGATATAAACATGTTTTTATATGAAGTAAATTACTTTTTTATAAAGTTACTTATCAAGCTAATTTTGTCACAAGAGAACATTTTAGTGTAAATAAATTAAGCTAAAATGTTCTATTACCATGCATCTGATGCTTGTCTGATGTTTTAGTTTTCTTTGAGTGATGTACTGCGTGTGGCACATGACCAAAGTAATCAAGAATGGGCCACGTTGGCATCAACATGTCAAGTACCTCATTTTAACTAGAGTAGTTATTTTGCTTTGAGGGATTTACTGTGCTTAGTTAGTAAAAACTAATTAGCTAGGATCAATCTTGAGTATTCAGGCTTACCTGATGTAATTAGTTTCCTTCGGGGGATGTAATATATCTAGTAGTGTAAGTTTAGCAACCCTAATATGGCTAATATGACATCCAGAGTATTCAAGCTTACCTGATGTAATTGGTTTCTTTCAGGGAATGTAATATATCTACTAGTGTAAGCTTAGCAACCCCAATATGGCTAATATGACATCCAGAGTATTCAAGCTTACCTGATGTAATTAGTTTCCTTTAGGAGATGTAATATACCTAATAGTGTAAGCTTAGCAACCCTAATATGGCTAATATGACATCTAGACTATTTAAGATTACCTGATGGAATTAGTTTCCTTCAGGGGATGTAATATATCTAGTAGTGTAAGCTTAGCAACCCTAATATGGCTAAGATGACATCCAGAGTACTCAAGCTTACTTGATGTAATTAGTTTCCTTTAGGGAATGTAATATATCTAGTAGTGTAAGCTTAGCAACCCTAATATGGCTAAGATGACATCCAGAGTACTCAAGCTTTCTTGATGTAATTAGTTTCCTTTAGGGAATGTAATATATCTAGTAGTGTAAGCTTAGCAACCCTAATATGGCTAAGATGACATCCAGAGTACTCAAGCTTTCTTGATGTAATTAGTTTCCTTTAGGGAATGTAATATATCTAATAGTGTAAGCTTAGCAACCCTTATATGGCTAAAATGACATCTAGACTATTTAAGCTTACCTGATGTAATTAGTTTCCTTCAGGGGATGTAATATATCTAGTAGTGTAAGCTTAGCAACCCTAATATGGCTAATATGACATCCAGAGTATTCAAGCTTACCTGATGTAATTAGTTTCCTTCAGGGGATGTAATATATCTAGTAGTGTAAGCTTAGCAACCCTAATATGGCTAAGATGACATCCAGAGTATTCAAGCTTACCTGATGTAATTAGTTTCTTTCAGGAAATGTAATATATCTACTAGTGTAAGCTTAGCAACCCCAATATGGCTAATATGACATCCAGAGTATTCAAGCTTACCTGATGTAATTAGTTTCCTTTAGGGGATGTAATATACCTAATAGTGTAAGCTTAGCAACCCTTATATGGCTAAAATGACATCTAGACTATTTAAGCTTACCTGATGTAATTAGTTTCCTTCAGGGGATGTAATATATCTAGTAGTGTAAGCTTAGCAACCCTAATATGGCTAAGATGACATCCAGAGTACTCAAGCTTACTTGATGTAATTAGTTTCCTTTAGGGAATGTAATATATCTAGTAGTGTAAGCTTAGCAACCCTAATATGGCTAAGATGACATCCAGAGTACTCAAGCTTTCTTGATGTAATTAGTTTCCTTTAGGGAATGTAATATATCTAGTAGTGTAAGCTTAGCAACCCTAATATGGCTAAGATGACATCCAGAGTACTCAAGCTTTCTTGATGTAATTAGTTTCCTTTAGGGAATGTAATATATCTAGTACTGTAAGCTTAGCAGCCCTAATATGGCTAATATGACATCCAGAGTACTCAAGCTTATCTAATGTAATTAGTTTCCTTCAGGGAATGTAATATATCTAGTAGTGTAAGCTTAGCAACCCTAATATGGCTAAGATGACATCCAGAGTATTCAAGCTTACCTGATGTAATTAGTTTCCTTTAGGGGTTGTAATTATCTAGTAGTGTAAGCTTAGCAACACCAATATGGCTAATATGACATCCAGAGTATTCAAGCTTACCTGATGAAATTAGTTTCCTTTAGGGGATGTAATATACCTAATAGTGTAAGCTTAGCAACCCTAATATGGCTAATATGACATCTAGATAATTTAAGCTTACCTGATGTAATTAGTTTCCTTTAGGGGATGTAATATATCTACTAGTGTAAGGTTAGCAACCCCAATATGGCTAATATGACATCCAGAGTATTCAAGCTTACCTGATGTAATTAGTTTCCTTCAGGGGATGTAATATATCTACTAGTGTAAGCTTAGCAACCCCAATATGGCTAATACGACATCCAGAGTATTCAAGCTTACCTGATGTAATTAGTTTCCTTTAGGGGATGTAATATACCTAATAGTGTAAGCTTAGCAACCCTAATATGGCTAATATGACATCTAGATAATTTAAGCTTACCTGATGTAATTAGTTTCCTTCAGGGGATGTAATATATCTACTAGTGTAAGGTTAGCAACCCCAATATGGCTAATATGACATCCAGAGTATTCAAGCTTACCTGATGTAATTAGTTTCTTTCAGGAAATGTAATATATCTACTAGTGTAAGCTTAGCAACCCCAATATGGCTAATATGACATCCAGAGTATTCAAGCTTACCTGATGTAATTAGTTTCCTTTAGGGGATGTAATATACCTAATAGTGTAAGATTAGCAACCCTAATATGGCTAAAATGACATCTAGACTATTTAAGCTTACCTGATGTAATTAGTTTCCTTCAGGGGATGTAATATATCTAGTAGTGTAAGCTTAGCAACCCTAATATGGCTAAGATGACATCCAGAGTACTCAAGCTTACTTGATGTAATTAGTTTCCTTTAGGGAATGTAATATATCTAGTAGTGTAAGCTTAGCAACCCTAATATGGCTAAGATGACATCCAGAGTACTCAAGCTTTCTTGATGTAATTAGTTTCCTTTAGGGAATGTAATATATCTAGTACTGTAAGCTTAGCAGCCCTAATATGGCTAATATGACATCCAGAGTACTCAAGCTTATCTGATGTAATTAGTTTCCTTCAGGGAATGTAATATATCTAGTAGTGTAAGCTTAGCAACTCTAATATGGCTAAGATGACATCCAGAGTATTCAAGCTTACCTGATGTAATTAGTTTCCTTTAGGGGTTGTAATTATCTAGTAGTGTAAGCTTAGCAACACCAATATGGCTAATATGACATCCAAAGTATTCAAGCTTACCTGATGAAATTAGTTTCCTTTAGGGGATGTAATATACCTAATAGTGTAAGCTTAGCAACCCTAATATGGCTAATATGACATCTAGATAATTTAAGCTTACCTGATGTAATTAGTTTCCTTCAGGGGATGTAATATATCTACTAGTGTAAGCTTAGCAACCCCAATATGGCTAATATGACATCCAGAGTATTCAAGCTTACCTGATGTAATTAGTTTCCTTCAGGGGATGTAATATATCTACTAGTGTAAGCTTAGCAACCCCAATATGGCTAATATGACATCCAGAGTATTCAAGCTTACCTGATGTAATTAGTTTCCTTTAGGGGATGTAATATACCTAATAGTGTAAGCTTAGCAACCCTAATATGGCTAATATGACATCTAGACTATTTAAGCTTACCTGATGTAATTAGTTTCCTTCAGGGGATGTTATATATCTAGTAGTGTAAGCTTAGCAACCCTAATATGGCTACTATGACATCCAGAGTATTCAAGCTTACGTGATGTAATTAGTTTCGTTCAGGGGATGTAATATATCTAGTAGTGTAAGTTTATCAACCCTAATATGGCTAATATGACATCCAGAGTATTCAAGCTTACGTGATGTAATTAGTTTCCTTCAGGGGATGTAATAAATCTACTAGTGTAAGCTTAGCAACCCCAATATGGCTAATATGACATCCAGAGTATTCAAGCTTACCTGATGTAATTAGTTTCATTTAGGGGATGTAATATACCTAATAGTGTAAGCTTAGCAACCCTAATATGGCTAATATGACATCCAGAGTATTCAAGCTTACCTGATGTAATTAGTTTCCTTCAGGGGATGTAATATATCTACTAGTGTAAGCTTAGCAACCCTAATATGGCTAATATGACATTTAGACTATTTAAGCTTACCTGATGTAATTAGTTTCCTTTAGGGGATGTAATATACCTAATAGTGTAAGCTTAGCAACCCTAATATGGCTAATATGACATCTAGACTATTCAAGCTTACCTGATGTAATTAGTTTCTTTCAGGGAATGTAATAAATCTACTAGTGTAAGCTTAGCAACCTTAATATGGCTAATATGACATCCAGAGTATTCAAGCTTACCTGATGTAATTAGTTTCCTTTAGGGGATGTAATATACCTAATAGTGTAATCTTAGCAACCCTAATATGGCTAATATGACATCTATACAATTTAAGCTTACCTGATGTAATTAGTTTCCTTCAGGGGATGTAATATATCTAGTAGTGTAAGCTTAGCAACCCTAATATGGCTAAGATGACATCCAGAGTACTCAAGCTTACTTGATGTAATTAGTTTCCTTTAGGGAATGTAATATATCTAGTACTGTAAGCTTAGCAACCCTAATATGGCTAATATGACATCTAGACTATTTAAGCTTACCTGATGTAATTAGTTTCCTTCAGGGGATGTAATATATCTAGTAGTGTATGCTTAGCAACCCTAATATGGCTAAGATGACATCCAGAGTATTCAAGCTTACCTGATGTAATTAGTTTCTTTCAGGGAATGTAATATACCTAATAGTGTAAGCTTAGCAACCCTAATATGGCTAATATGACATCCAGAGTATTCTAGCTTACCTAATGTAATTAGTTTCCTTCAGGGGATGTAATATATCTAGGAGTGTAATTTTAGCAACCCCAATATGGCTAATATGACAGCCAGAGTATTCCGGCTTATATGATATAATTAGTTTCCTTTGAGGGAGGTATGATATGTACTAGTGTAAGCTAGTTAATTCCAAATTGTGATAGACGATTAGATTATGTTATGTAATTAGTATCGTTTAAGGTATGTGTTCTTTTTAAAACTTTACATTCCTTGAATGAATACAAGTGTTGATATGTATGCATATATTAATTTTTTATTGACGAGTTTTTCATTATAATTATTTTAATAATAAATTTATTTTACTGACCTCTTATTTATATATTAAATGTATCAATAACCCATGATAATGTAAAATTTATTAGAGTATATGTTATTCTTGGTTAATATTTCTCAATTAATTATATTGTTTTTATAACTTTACATGGTATCTCTGGATACAATTTATATAAAAGTTTGAGATTATTAATGTAAGCAGTCCCTATTATTCCATTCGTAATGTGGGAACATTATTTTTGAAAAGCCACGCAACTAAAATTTCAGGTATAGGTGTTTAATGTAGGCTTACTATTGCCTCAAAAGATTACGAAACAAACCGTAAAAGTTCAATTAATTCCTGAAAATGTGTAAATATTATATTAATATTATTAACTTTTAATGGTATACTGTGATATACTGTTTTTATTAAATATGCAAACAGTCTAATTTCATGTAAATGCAATAATATTTGTCATAAAGTTAATTCGTGGGACAAACTCAATGGCCAAATACTTAAATACTTTTCATGTACTTAATTACCGATGGCTTTTTAGCACGTCCCAAACTCAAATGTGAATAAATGGCACACTGCATAGTAAATTAAATTAATAAAACAGTAACACGCCTACTTTAGCTTTCTATACAAAGGCGTTTTTAATTGTTCTAAGTAGGGGGTGGTGTTTAGGGGTTGTCCAATAAAATGAGTTATAAGGGGTCCACTCACTGCTTATTGGTATAATGGAAATAATGATTTTCTAATTTGGTATTTGAAGAATTTAAATCTTAGTAACTTTTGTCCAATCTTTGATTTACTTAAGCAAGTCAGTAGTAACTTAAGTAAAGCTTTATGCATAACAAAGGAAAGGTTTTACAAGCTATCGGAAAAAGTATTCAAACTGTATTAATTACTCTAAAAAGGTTTTAAAACAAATTATTTTATATGATATTAAATACTTTAAATACAATTGTATTTACTTATTCTTAAGACTCTAATCGTCAAGATATAGGCGAATATGAATTTCGAAAGAGTATGATGAGTGTAGATGAACGAGATTAGTCACTGTTAGTATCTAAATTCGATTTAGCTCATAAAGATCTATTTATTAATAACCAACAACCAGGGCAACTATGGGACATATAGCTTTACATGGAATCTGAACCATGTAGTGTTAGTTTGATTTCCAACTAACTGACAAGTTTGACACACAGTTATCTTCCCTACACTACATCCAGACATTGACTACCACCCAACATGGACACCTCAGATTTCTCCACTAATGCCACGTCGATTGCAGCATTGAGCGGACGCCGTTTTGGCATTAAGAGCTTACTGTAAGAAAAATGTGTACTATAATACCTGGAACCTATTTAAATTGTTACTGTTTGCCAATAAGAACTTATTAAAAAATATTTTATGATGTCTCTTACGTACCATTATTAGTTTTACTATAAATAAAACGCACCAACATTAATCATCAATAAATTTTAACTTAACTCAGGAACGAGTCAATAAAGGAAATCCTGTTTTAAAAAAAGAACGACAGAAAAAGAAATAAGTACAACTCTTAGGTAAAGTGCTGTCCCGATAACAGCCATGCAACTTGGAGAATTACAGGTTTCGTTATTCCAGATCCAGCTTTGAGTCGGTTTGGTGCCAAATTTGTCCAGCATTTTACACCATTTGGCCTGGAACCAAATATACTTAAGTCGTAAAGAATGGAACTTTGCAGATTCACATTTAAACACCAAAGTTGCTTAACAGCATTGTGTTCTATAGTTTTAGCATAAATTACTTGTTAGCTAAACTAATATTTATAGTAAAAGTAAATCATTATTTTTTATTTTAAGAACAATTATTTTTTACTTTATTACGATTAATGTTCTCTACTTGTAGCATTGGGCAGACAGGTCAATAACACTATAGATTTTATAGACAAATAGATTTTACATCCAATGTTAAAGTTTGAGTCTTAAATTATCAGCTGTTTTATTGTGGAGCGCTAGTGTAGTTCCATGTCAATTTAATGCAGTTTATACCAGTGGTGATTGCGGGTCTCACTAACTAACAAAATACAGGAATAAATATTCCTATTGTTACGAATATACATTTTAGGTGTATATAATTAAGGATAACACTGTTCCAAGTATTGAAGGGATTGGGACAATATCTCTGTATGTATCTCTCAATAAACTCCGACTGGACAGCAAAAGTGAAACCACTATATTTATACCCTCATTTGATTATTTTCATTTTTAATATATCCTACGCCCATGAAGGCTTTTCCCATGAAAAGGAATTACTGTATGATTTTTATTATGTTTGTTTTTATATTAGACAATTTGTTTAGTGATTACATGTATTATTTTTCAATGTATTTTTGTATTATTATGTTGAACAATATCATTTAACTTACTTATGTATACATTTAAATGTTTGGGGAACTAATTTATTTTATTTTATTTTCATTTCGTCCATATCTTAATATTTAATCACACGCTATTAAATAAATAAATAAATTTGTTTATTTCCTTTAAAGAAATGTAAAAATTTTTACAAAGTAAAAAATGGAAATTGAGTACCCACTGTTTCTACTAATGTGGCCACTAGAAAAAATATACTTAATTGAACTAAAGATTTAAAATAAAATTGAGTCTAGTTCGTTTCATTCTTAAATAAACAACTGACTAAAATAGAACATAAAATATGGACACGTTATAATTGATAAGCCACTATACTGAAGCAGCTTTAAAATAACAATTTCTTAATTAATTATAACGTGTTGAAAGAGATTTATTATGAGGTAATAAACACATTGTTTTAATAATTATAATGCGGAAGAGGCAGTTTTAACCTTTTCACTATTAAGAACTTCAACACTATATTAAGAAAATCAATATCAGGATTTGTCAATAACCAGTTAGAAAGAGTTTTGCACAAAAGTCTCAAGGAAGCAATGTTTATTATATCAGATGATAAAATAAAAGTAATTGTAATCATATGATTAAAATTAAAAAATAATAATAATAGCTAGAAATTGTGATAAAATTGTTTATATTGTTACGAGATGAACAAATATGCAGTTAATATTCTTTATATATGTTTCAATAAATGTTGAAGATAATAAACCACCATTATCATTTATGTCTTTAGTTTATCTGCGTAATTAAAATTTTAAATTATTAATATTATTTTATGGATACTTATAATTTTAACTATAAATTGCACAGACTATTTTTATTTCAACCATCAGCAGGAATTGTTATATAACTATGTATGTATACGTGAAGATAGTACACCAAGGTAAAAAAAGAAAATATTCATTACTTTAGTACAATAATTATTACTATACTAAAGCCTGGTATGGATTTTTTACATAATTATAGTATATTTTTTTAAGTAAAAAATAAATTAATAAATAAATATGAGTTTATTGATAAATGTAACAGTTATGCTACGCCTTCTAAAGTCACAAGTAACAGCTAGAAGATAGTAAGGTAGTACTTTGTTGTCTCAAGTTGTGAAATCCATTGTCGGTACACCGTCTTTTGAACTTACGCCGCAACAGGCAAGATTTTATAGAATATTTATAAAATTAATTACTACAAATATACAAACGTGCTATCTGTACAAACAACCACGTTATTTATGTGATTATATACTAAGAAATATGTATATTTAAGTAATGTTTTTAAAACTTTTAAGGAATTAAACATCTTTCTTTAGTATTCAAAATTGTATTGTATTTTATAGTCCCTATTAGCTTAAAAAACTTTAATTTACGTTTAATTTTACCAACATATTATAAAGCAAAAACTAAACATGGTATTTATTTACAGTTAGCAGAATAAATACATTAGAATTTCGTATTTGACGAGTTGAATATTTTTCTTACAGAAAGAAGTTGCAGTGTTTTGTTCTATGTGACCTTTAAAGATTTAAAACAAAATTATGATAGAAATTTTTATAAAATAATAATATAAATGTACATATATTTGGAATATATCCATTCAATTAACTAAACCGATATAAGGATTCTTTTTATATCGATTTATATGATTGTATTTAACAAAATACTATTGTAAATTTTTTTTCAAATACAATATACTACCGTCTTTACTTTATTATTTCTAATTATTTTAAAATATTTATTCAAACGATCTTTAAATATAATATAATGGTATATTAAATAAGAATTATAATGATCATACTGTAAATAAGTTTATATGTTTACATGAATTTAAGTAATTTTCTAGGTAAACTAAGGTGTATATTTAGACTGAAGAAAACATGAATATATATATTCTTCGATTATATAATATAATATCATAATACGGTCAACTTTAAAAGATAGAATATGAATATTATGGAAAATGCAGCAATATATTACACTTAGTTTTAATTCTTTTAGTACACAACACAAATTTATTACAATAAAAGCACAAAATGCAAAAATATTATGGTGATCGATTTCGTTGATTTAATTTTCTTTGGGAATCCCTCTGGTCTGAGGAAGATGAGCGTGGTTCACCGAAATCGATCACCATAATATTTGTGAATGTTGTGTTTATATTGTAATAAATTTGTGTTAAATGACGTTTAATTGTACTTTTTATATACCAACACATATTATGCTAACTAAAAAACTATTTTAAATCTTGTTTTGCAATTTTTATTATTTTTATTGTAAATATTAACATATTGCATACTGTGTTAGCAATTTACAAAATCTAAATACATTAATAAATGTTTTAATTTGCGAGGTTTTTCAAACTCCAGCTAAAATTTACTTGGGATAAAAAACAGAAAAAGTAAAAACATGACTTACTTTGTGTAGTTTTGAAAACTCGGACAATAATGTGACGAGCATTTTTGATTGTATGAATGTTAAACAAGCAGGCAAATGTTAAGTAAAAATTAACTTTTTAAGTTTTGAGTCACATATTATGACTCCATACAGTTTATATGAAGCCATACAGTTTATTTACAGACCACATAAGTTGTAACATCCATAATTTTTACAAATATATTTACTTATTACAAAAATCTATACTCTTATGTAGTAAATACAATAAATTAATTATTTTTAGATAAAACTTATAAATAACAATTAAAATGTTAGTAATTTTCTGCGAGAGGGAATCACACATGATTTTTAGGCCTACAATATGATAAAAAAAGTGTTTTTACAACATATTAAAATTGTTTACAAAAAAAATCTTGATGTGTTTTATGGATACAAAATTGTGTGTTTTATAAGAATAATTACTAACTTAAAACAATATATACATATAAAAATACTACAAGTAATAAACAACACGGGAGTTGTTAGTGCGGACATCATCCGTTGTCATATTGGTTATGACCTAATAGGCATTGATAACATTTCAATAGTGCAATAAAAATAAACAGCTGATACTGACAATTTCATGTCCATCTCTAATGGAAATAAATACACGCATAACGTATATTTAAAAGCTTGTAAATGTTGTTCAAATAATTGTATAATGTGTATTGTAACATTCATGAAAACAATATAATTTTCTACGTTGTCAATTTATATGTGTAATACAAGTGATTTGAATTGTGAAATAAAAATTATTTAGAATTTCGTAACTTTATTAAAAAACATTACTATGTTGCTACTAATAGTATTTCGTATTGGCTCCTAAAAAGAATAAAGTAACATGTATCAAAATTAAGATAACGTTCAAAAATATGTTTCGTAACTGATTTGTATTATTATTATTATTATTATTTTTATTATCATTATTATTATTATTATTATATCTTTTGATAATATAAATGTTAAGTAACTTAGCAAGTTTGTCAATAAAGAAGAAAAAAATTAATAATGATAAGTACTAATTGAAAAGTAACAATGAAAGAAATAAATGGATAAAAATGTATTTTATGATGTAAATATTATAGCAAATGTATTTATAAATAAGATTTTCCTCAATTAGCCATGGGCTAGAGGAATAAATAAAAAAGACCGACTTGTAGAATATTTGTTGTACGATTAAATAAATGAAAATTTATTATTATTACTATAACAACCCTGTTTATTATTACCAATTTCTGTTTTTACTTATGGAAACAAAAATATAATCAGCACGAAAAACATGTTTGCAATGTCAGTCGTTGTAAATAATTACCGTCGGTTTTGTCATAGAATCAAGCAATTTAATATAAACAAACAAACCTATAACATTAAATTGCAACCTGTAAACAACATTAAACAAACCTGTAACCTAGGCATTGACCCACCCGCCCATCCATACACGTACATAGGCATACCAATGTACGTGTATGGGTAGGCGGGTGGGTTAATACCACTGTACGTGTATGGGTGGGCGGGTGGGTCAATACCATTGTACGTGTATGGCTGGGCGGTTGAGTCAATACCATTGTACGTGTATGGCTGGGCGGGTGAGTCAATACCATTGTACGTGTATGGGTGGGCGGGTGAGTCAATACCATTGTACGTGTATGGGTGGGCGGGCGAGTCAATACCATTGTAAGTGTATTGGTGGGCGGGTGAGTGAATACCATTGTACGTGTATGGGTGGGCGGGTGGGTCAATACCATTGTACGTGTATGGGTGGGCGGGTGGGTGAATACCATTGTACGTGAATGGGCGAGCAGGTTGGTTCGTTATCTATATTATCATTTGTATCCTTACATTCAAATTTAGTATATAATTTAGTATATTAGTATATAGTATAATTCATACAAAATAAACTTGGTAAATTAGCCATTACCATAAGAAAATGCCCGGTTAACGTAACTACTGACTAGGTAATATTCTAACAAAATAAACAAGAAAATAATGTATAGGTTAGTAAATGATAATGATAATGCAGGAATATTCGTTACGTTTGGTAAATTTGAGCAGGTATGACAGGCGGGTATACTTACAGAAGAACGATTTATGTTAAATTACAACATGAATATAATAAAGAATGCTTTAAAGTTAAATAAATTAAAAATAAAGTAGTCATGCTTTTATAAGACCTGTACTTCGACTACTCTACGACTTCAATACTTCGACGAAGGTCACTATTCTTCGACCTGTAATAGTGACACATTGCCGTGTCAAATCAGTTACTACTATCGACGAGGACACTCTATGAGAAGTCTGGGTGTCCGAAAGAGTGTAGAATGTTGTGTGGAAAAATAACTGAGCTCTAAGTATGGAGATTTTTATTTTTATAAAAATCAGACCAATGTTACGTGGTTCAGATAACCACGTAAAGAAGTAGATCTCTTGACCTACTGATCTGGTCGTTAAACTCATAATGAATTGCTCTTTTTAAACTTAGTAAGTCATAGTGAATACACTCATTCTTTTACACTCATCAAATTCATTTTTAATTGAATAATAATGTTGAATGCTTAAGCCTAGTGAATAATATTTTATGTCAATATTATATAAATGAATTATAGGGTAAAAAGGGTCTACTTGTATTATTAAAAAAGAGGACACAATTACAAGGCAATTTACCTATTATTAAGAGTATACAGCCTTCTATCAATTACATTTCTTAAATCTCAGGCTCTACTAGCTACAATCAAAACCTGCATCTATATATCAAAATAAGCAATCGTTTAAAAACTATATCAGAAAATTAGTAATTTGATGAGAATAAAATGAAAGAAATGGCAAACTATAACTAGGAATGTATAATCAAACATAAAAATAAAAAAACTGCTTGTTTATTATAAATGTAATTAGCATGACTAATATTAAAATTTTTGTTGTAGTATAATAACAATTATGGTGAATTCTTTGGCTTTTTTACTGATAAAACGACATATATTCTCCACTACATCAATGGTAAACTCTTTAAATGAAAGAAAATTATCCACTCGTACGATTTCACAACAATTTGTTGTAATGGTTTAACATTGGCAAACGTTTCAATTGCCTATTACATAGCTTATACTTTTATTTTTCAACCTGTTCTAGTTTTTGCAAATATTTATTAATTCAAAACTATTTTAAGCATGCGTACTTTAAAAATAATGAAATAAAAAACCACTATACTTTATTATAACCTATCTTTAATTAAAATCCGTAAAACGTAATATATAAAACGTTTTGGTATCAAAATTAATTACAAACAGCAAAGGCAACAAAAATATAAAATTGGTGTTATAGTAGTAAACCGAAGGTGGCAGATGACTATATAACCTACTACACTAAATATTTAAGGGTGATACTTGTTTGGTGAATAGTAAATCTACAATTGTGATATTCCTTGATATTTGAAGCTGTTTTGACTAAGTAAATGGGAGAACAATTTGGTACTGGTGAACAAAGCTCCAGAAAATACATATAGAGTAAAACGTATAGTCCAATGAACAAGAATTGGGTACTAAATTAGATCAAATGTAATGAACTCAGCAGCCCACAAACAGTACAAATGTTTCAGACAACACTGTGCCTTCAGTGTAAACCTGATACAGCGTTTGAGGCTAAGCCATGCGTAAAACATGGAAAACTGCGTTGATTTACAAGGTAGTACATTAGTTGCAATATCAGCTAGTTGAATATTATCGTATATATTTTTAATTCAATAATACTAAAGTGGTGCATATACATGAGTTTAGTGAAAAGAAATTTTAGATCAAAAAGGCCTGATATTGAACAGCTGTTTTCATTATCTTGATATATTCTGGCTGATTTTGATAATCGAATACTATTGTCATAATACGCAGATCAAACCCAAAATAAAATATGTTTTATGTATTTTAATTAAATTCTATAAACTAGATATAAAATTTTCATGCCTATATTTAATATAAAAAATTGTATATCTTAATATAACTAATATAAACCCTAAAAACATATATTTTATAATATATCTAGGTGAATTGTATACTCGCTCTATCTTAGTTGGGTTGATCTAGGCTGAAGTGGATGTAAGGGGTTTGAAGAATTAAAAAAAAAATAACGTTGAGAATTTTGCAATTATTAACACTGAGTAATTCATTTAATTCTAATTAATCACCTATTAACTACATTAGAAATAGTGAAACATTACGGTGCAAAATAAAAATTCTTTTATCGTGTTATTTGATTAGCTTTTGGGCATATTTTAACACGAAAAATATTAATATATAAATTGACATACTAAAATAAGTATATATTGTACAAATTTACATTCAGTTAAGTTAAAATTTTAATTCTAGACAAAACATTAAAGAGTTATCAGATAATTTATGTCTAAGGGACTTTTCATTGTTAAAATATGTAATACTAGCAGAAAGTACCCGTGCTTTGCTACGGATTATGATTAAGGAACACTTACATTAGGACCTATGTACGGGTTGTGTATTTTCGCCGAGGAACGAAATAATTAATTGTTAGTAACTCGAGTACATCTGCCCGTTGGTTTACCAGAATTAAAATTGAGAAAATGAGTCTGGCGTATCCAGTCTCACCACGGTGAGGCCGGCAGGTAGAGACCATATTTACAACTTATTTAAAAAAAAAAATATATATATATATATATATATATATATATATATATATATATATATATATATATATATATATATATAACATTTAATTAAAAACACCGGGTAGTTTTATTTGGTAAGGCAGTCACCCTATCCTCTGCCGGAACAGTCCCACCAGGTAGTTTAATATATGCAAGTACTTAAATATATTTTAGTACATTTTAGTCTGATAGATATATACGGACAGCCAAAATTGATGTTGTTGTTTTCTTAAGTGCTTATTACCTCTTTGTAAACAACATTTTTAGTCCTTTTTTCTGGCTGAAGGATGACCAAACTATCAGATGAGCTTACTCTAGAACATGCTACGTATAACTGGCCATGGGAGAAACAGTCATTGCTCAGATCTACCCCAGCCATCTTCAAACTTTGCCCTTGTGCCTTGTTAATAGTCATGGCATAGCATAATTTTACAGGGAACTGCAGACGTTTGAATGCAAAATGGTAGTCTGAGGGAATAAGAGGAATTCGGGGAATAAAAAAAGTTCTCCTTGACCAACGCCTGTAAATATTGTCACTTCAATAACATGTTTATGCAGAGTTTTCACCTGCAGCCTGGTACCGTTACAGAGTTTGGGAGGGTTTAGGTTGCGGAGTAGCATTATTGGAGCACCGACCTTTAGAGAAAGAACATGAGGTGGAATTCCAGGGGGGTTCAGAGTGTGGAGAAACTCCGCTGGATAGTGAACAGCGTCTTCTGTCTCAACCACTGAGTCCACAGATTCATACCTCACAACAGCAGAAGGCAATTTTTCTAACAACGAAAGGTTTATTATATTTGCAGAGTCGTTAGTTGGGGTAAGAATCGCCCTCTCTTGCAACCATGTTGGACTATTGTTCACATTGTCATTGAAGTTAGGATATATCTTGTCAAGCAGTGTCTTCATATCACTAACAGTATGACAAAGATTTTGAGGTATTGCACATTTACCTTCATGATCTTCTAGCAGTTTACCATCACCTTGTACCATTGTAAAACTAATGTAGAAAATTCTTCTGCTTTCAAATCTCCATTCAAATGAACTCTCATGTTAACTCTCAAAGACAGGATTTTAATTTTTGGCCATAAGAAGGATGACTTAAGGCACGCTTTCACCTCATCAGCCTGAGTTCCTCGAGGTATCACGGGCAATGTTTGCCTGAAGTCTCCAGCCAGCAGAACTGTTACTCCGCCCATTAGACGTTTGCAGTTCCTGATGTCTTGAAGTGTCCTGTCCAGAGCCTCTATACCTCCTTTGTGGGCCATGGTACACTCGTCCCAAACAATTAATACTGTTTCTTTGAGTACCTGGCCCATATTGCTTTGTCTTGATATGTTGCAAATAGGTGTTTCTGAGTGGTTCAGGTTGAGAGGCAACTTGAAAGCAGAATGAGCCGTCTTCCCACCATCAAGCAGTGTCGCAGCAATGCCAGAGGATGCAACTGCGCTGGCAATCTTTTTCTCACACCTTATTTTTGCTAACAACAAATTGATCAAAAATGTTTTTCCGGTACCACCAGGAGCGTCCAGGAAAAAGAGTTGCCCAGATTCTGAAATAATACTGCAGGTAATTTCTTTGTAAATATTCAGTTGTTCTTCGTTCAGCTTTGGAACATTTACAGCAACCATTTCACAGAGCTGGACTACATCGAAAGAAATTTCTCTGAGGCGTTTCAGGTTGTTAGTGATGGACTCTTGCTCGCGAAGTGGTGTAGGAAGACCATAGTTTTGGAGATGGTTGCCAGACATTGAATACACCAAATCTTCGAATAAAGCCAAATATTTGTTGTACACAATGTCCATACGCTGTTGCACATCCCCAAACTCTGTCTCCATCGACCTCTTTACGTCGTCCGCCAAACTGTCGCGGTGTTTTTCCCATAATGTGAGAGGACTACTTACTTGGCAAAACACCAACATGATGGCAAGTAGTTCGTGGATCTTGGACGGGGAGTCTGAGAGTGAAGCTTCTTCTGGTGTTCGATCCCAGTGAGTGTCGTCTTCGAGCAAACCAAGAGCTGTACATGCAGACTGAAACGTTTGGTGGACCACTCCATTTACGTTCCTAAGATATTCAAATGACGTAGGCCCTTTAACTTCAAGTAGGAGAAGGCGTAGAAAATAGCACTCAGAGTTATTAGGGTGAAGAGTATTTACCCTGCCTAAAACCTGATCTTTTTTCACCCCAGGATAGCCTGGTACTGATTTCCCTTGCTTTCTTCTACAAAAGGTATTCTTTTTCCATACGAAATATAACGGAACTTCAGAGTAAAGGAGGGTTCTTGCAAACGCATCGGTTTTGCACAGATCGAAGAAGCCCAAAAGAGTAGTTTTTGGCGGGTTGTTTAGCCTTTCCATGACATTTTCTTCGTTAAAATAAACTCTTTGGCCGTTTTCAAGATGAACTGCAAGATGCATGACTGGGGGATGGCGATCGTGTATTGGAAAGCAGAGAATTCACCAGACAGCTTCAGAAGTACTAATGTAGCGTCCTGTCTGGTACCTTGTCACCTCGTCAAGTTCATTTTCAACTGTAAAAGCTGCTTGATCGGACCCTTTGTTGACGTATTTGCTAATATATTTGATAGACTTGACAGAGTTGCAGTACTCGACGTTGATATGCGCTGAAAAGGTGCGAGACAGGACAGGGTTAAAAGGTACCACCCATTGATTGTCAAGCTTTACCCCGTTGATGTCAACAACAAATCCACCATCTGAAGTAGAACGCCTACGGTATTTAGGATAACCGTCTTCCCCAGTCTGTGTTTCTCTTAGTAGAGGACGGGGATACTTTTTGCTGCAAGCTCCATTAACCATACAGGGCGAATTTCTGTTGAGAGCACCACATGGGCCGTGGATCATAGTTGACTTCACAATCTCATGGAGGGCAGGGTCTAGCTCTGGGTTAGGTATCTCTGCACAAATAACTTTGTCAATCATGTCTGGTTTAATCTTTTCTTCTAGCCAAAGGAGAATGTGTACATAAAGAAGGCCTCTTTTTTGCCATTCTATGGAGAACATGTGACATCTACATGCTCCAAATACATACCCTTTCGTTAGTTTCATCAAATGCTTCACTTTTAAGTAGAAAACCCGCGCTACCAAGTCATGTCTGCACTGAGCCTTATGACCTTCCTTGAGCAGTTCACATATCTCTCGCCATTTTGGGTTGCACGTAAAAGTTATAAAGAGATCTGGACGACCAAAATGGTAGACATAGGTCATGGCATCCTGAGTACGCTCATGCATGTAGCGAGGTCCTCCAGTGAAGCTTGATGGCAGTACAACCATCTTACCCAGCTCCGATACCTGAGCATCAGCTTTTCTCATGGCATCCTTCAAGTGAATGTAGTCTTCACTCCTCAACTTTTTTTGGTTCTTTCGAATGAAGATTAGCCGTTCTGTTTCAATTTTTGCGTACATATCAACCAAAAATTGGTTGACCAAAAAAAAAAACAATTCTTTTAAATAGCTCTCCGATCTACTCTACACTGCATCACATGGAACACGCAACAGAGCGTTGTATGTCAACACTGTCTAATGCCTCTTTGGTTAACTGTTGTTTTTGTGAGACACTTGCTGTGGACTGGAGGATGCAGTGTGACGACGGCCGTAGTCAACCCAAAACCAGTCTAGTTTATTGATCGGCCAAGCTGTCAGCTGTTCGGATGAGGGGACAAGCTTGCGGTCCCGTTCTACTGCTGATGGACAATAGACTGGGGACAACAATAACTGTCAACAATGGACTGGTCTTGTGCTCTTGACCCGAGTTTGAAGTGACTGTGTGATAACGAATTTAAATGTTGTAGTAGTTTGTAAGATGGTAGTTTAAGAGAGAAACTTTTTGTTTGGAGATCTGAAAAAGGAAAGGTTTAGGTTAGCTTTGAAAGAAATGGTTGTTAAGGTTAGAAAATATTATGTCCTTTTAGAGATGTGATGATGATAGGGTTTCAAAAAAAAAAAAAAAAAATTTTCTTTTTAAGGGGGAAAATAATGTAACAATTGTTAATTGTCTCATTTTAATGATTTTTGAGAATTGTGTCTAGAAAATGTTAAATATTGTAAGAACTGAGAGATTTGGGTGTTTGGTTCTTTTACCATAGGTTTTCAATATAAATTCTCCAAGTTTTGAGAAAAATTCAGAATCTTCCCCTTTCAAATAAAAAAGTAGTTTTTTCCCATTTAAATTAGCTAAATAACCAGTATATTCACGTTTGTTAATTTCCTGTCAATTTCATGCGACATGTTTTCTGAGGTCAACATGTTTGGTGAGCCTTACCTGTTCGGTTGTCCTGGTTTAGAGGGTTCTTATTGGTTGATTTAGCTTCTAGAGTAAGGAGGGGGTAAGTCCGTTGGTGGAAGGTTTGCGGGCGTTCGGGCAGTTTTGAAGTTTTCTTTTGGCGAGTGACCACGTTTGTTCTTCACGGCGATTTTAACCGTTCGGAGTCTTGTCTTCCGTTTCGGCAATTTTTCCTTGTCGCTTGTGAGTGAGTGAGCGTATGTCGCGCTTTGTTTGTGGTCACGTTTTGGGTTGAAACCTCCAGGACTGCTACATCTCCCGGAGGCAAATTCAAATTCAATTTTCAATTTCAATTTTCAATATTTCAATTTTCAATTTTCAATTTTCAATTTTCAATTTTCAATTTTCAATTTTCAATTTTCAATTTTCAATTTTCAATTTTCAATTTTCAATTTTCAATTTTCAATTTTCAATTTTCAATTTTCAATTTTCAATTTTCAATTTTCAATTTTCAATTTTCAATGTTCAATTTTCAATTTTCAATTTTCAATTTTCAATTTTCAATTTTCAATTTTCAATTTTCAATTTTCAATTTTCAATTTTCAATTTTCAATTTTCAATTTTCAATTTTCAATTTTCAATTTTCAATTTTCAATTTTCAATTTTCAATTTTCAATTTTCAATTTTCAATTTTCAATTTTCAATTTTCAATTTTCAATTTTCAATTTTCAATTTTCAATTTTCAATTTTCAATTTTCAATTTTCAATTTTCAATTTTCAATTTTCAATTTTCAATTTTCAATTTTCAATTTTCAATTTTCAATTTTCAATTTTCAATTTTCAATTTTCAATTTTCAATTTTCAATTTTCAATTTTCAATTTTCAATTTTCAATTTTCAATTTTAAATTTTCTCAATTTTTTGAATTTTTTGAGATATTTTCAATTTTCTAAATTTTTGAATTAAGAATTAATAATAAAAAAAAAGGTTCTCGTCTGAAGATATTTAATTTATTTTAATTTATTTGTGTTCCTTTAATTTAATAAAGAAAGATATTTTATTTTCGTTTTTATTATTACTTGTAGAAGAAATCCAATTTTATTTTGTTGAGGTTATAAGAAGAAAAATAAAAAAAATATTTGTATCATTGAAGAAGTTTTATTTTAATCTCTCATTTCAGTTGTTCAACATATCAAAAATAAATAGTAGCTTTAAGTTAAGGCTACATTAAGTGCGCAACTCTGCTAGTTGAACAACAGAGAGACGTTTAAAAATAAAAGTGTGTGCTTATAACCAATTATCTCAGACCAGATTTTAAAAGAAAATTTAATATTAAATAAATTGAGAAGATGGCACTCAAGGTAGACTTTCTACTGAAGAAAGAACTTATGTATGAAGCACGTTTAAGAGGAATAGAAGTAGAAGACAGCATACTAGTGGGTGATTTAAGAAAGAAACTTAGAGAGCTTGTCAAGTTAGGTGTTAGGCCTAATATAGGTTACCTGTCCGGCCATATAGTAGGTGGAGAAGAATATGAGTTCATTAAAGTAAACTTGGAAAATCTGAAAGAAAGAATTGAGGGTGTGGTGGAAAGTAGATGTTTAAGTGATATAATCCGTATTGAAGCTAAGTTAGCTCATTACGAATTAAGATTAAAGGGTCTAAAAGGGTTGTTTGTAAGTAATGAAGCCGCTTTAGCTAAAGTGTCATCCCTCGAGGAAAATTTAAATTCCTTGAAGGAAATGGTAGGAAAAATTAACATTGATTTAGCAGAGAAGGACAACATAGAGCAGGAGATAACTAGAAACGGCGAAATTGAAGACGAGTTTGAACAAAGCTTAGTAAGGGGAATGCAGAAACCGGTTCTAATGAGCCAATCGATAAGAGCACCCTTGAACGGAGTCGCATCTCCAGAAATGGCAGATAATTTCAACTGTCAACGAAATGTTACGTTGAATTATTCTCGCCTACCTAATCCACTAGAGCGGTATCTAAATAGATTTGAGGTAACAGATGGGTTAAATGCTAGCTTGTTGATCAAATTCATTAAAAACATGTTAGCTTTGAAAAATGAAACAAAGTTAAAAGATAGTGATATTTTAGAGATTATCTTGGGATATGCTAACGGTCCTTTGTATAGTAAAATATTAAAGTGTAAAGAAGAGAGGGACACTGTAAGTGAAACTCATCTTATTATTCTAAAACAATTCGTTCCAATGGGGCTGAGAGAAAACTTAAAGAAAACAATGGTAAACCGTCCACAGAAGTCTGGGGAACCATTAGAAGTATATATAAATGAATTGAAAATCTATAGTGAGGTACTTAATACTAGATACACCGAAGAAGAAGTAGTAGACATTGTCAAATTAGGATTAAATCCAGAAACTAGAGCTAAATTAGTATTTGTGGGCAATCCTACCAGCTATGCAGACCTAGATAGCATGTGTATTCAAGTACAAAATGTATGTTACAACGATGTACAACGTAGAGAGGTAAGAGCATACCTACCACTTAAGCATAGCGCTAGCCGTAATTTAAACAATGTAGAAGATCGAAAAACATGTTTTATATGTAATAAATATGGACACATAGCGAGGGATTGCTATCAAAATAGGAACACACAGAAGCACACACAGCAGTACAACAAAGTTTTCACACCACCCAATAAACAATACAACCCAGTAAAATACAGTAGACCCGGAACAAGCTTTACACAGAAGGAGATTACAACACAGAAGCCAAAAAACTAGATTATGGGAGGGAGTTGGCCAAATTCGGATCTCGTGTCGATCCCCTCCCAGAAATCCAGCAAAATGTAAACAAAAACAAACCCATACACAACAACACAGCAGACGACAAGATGACTCACTCAAGTGTAAACAATAACACTGATAATATGGAACACAGTCTAAACATTTTACCAACTATTGAAGTTATAGTAAACAACAAAGTGAAACAGGAAGCATTAATTGATACTGGAAGTTCAATTAATGTAATTAGAGAAGATTTGTTTAACAAATTAAAAGCATGTTGTCCTAAGTTACAGTTGAATAGGTCAGATATTAAGTGTCGTACAGCGAGTCAAAGTGAAATGAAGATACTGGGGCAGTGTAATTTAAAAATAAAAATAAATGAATTTACTTGGAAAATACTTGTCCAAGTAAGTAAACAATTAAGTTATGCTATGATAATTGGGAGTCAATTTATTAAACAAAGTGAGTTGGTAGTAGACTTGAAAAGTAACCAGTGTTATTTTAACTTCAAGCCTAATGTAAAAATTGAATTCATTCACAGTTTAGCTAACATAAGAATTAATGTAAACAATGTTAGTAAACAAGTAAATATTGGCTGTAGTGAAGTCAAGGAAGAAATAGTTGATTTAATAGAAAAATATCCAAATGTTTACACTAAGAAAATAGGCAGTGGAATAGATTATGAATATACTATTAAGTTGAATGATACTACTCCTGTCAATATTAGACCATATCCAGTTAATCCTGCTAAGATGAAAATTTTGAAAAATATATTAGATGACTTACTCAAACAAAATATTATTAGGCCTAGTCAATCACCATACAATAGCCCTGCATTCTTAGTACCTAAGGGTGAAGACAAATATAGGCTAGTTATTAATTATTCAGAAGTAAACAAGAAAATAGAGAAAGTAAACACACCGCTGGGTGACTTGCATGATATTCACCATTTCCTAGAAGGAGCAAAATATTTTACAGTCTTAGATTTATGTAGCAGTTTTCACCAAATTAGATTATCGGAAGAAAGTAAAAGAATAACAAGTTTTAGTACACCATTTGAAAGCTTTGAATTCAATCGCATTCCATTTGGTCTTCATTTAGGCTCATCTTTGTTATCCAGTTATTTAAATAGAGTACTGGAGGGACTGAAATTCAAGTGTGTAATTAATTATGTGGATGATTTAATAATTTATTCCAAGACATTAAATGAACATTTACAACATATTAAAGAAGTTACTGAAAGACTCAATAAATGGAACCTCACTGTTAACCCAGAAAAAGTAAAATTTGTATTTAAAGAAATAAAGTTTTTAGGATATCTAATCAGCCATAATCAAGTTACAATAGATCCTGAGCGCACCAGTTCAATTTTAAGTGCCAAACCCCCTACCAATAGCAAAGCTGTAAGTCCATTTATAGGAATGTCCAGTTATTTTGCTAAATTTATTCCAAATTATGCTGAACTTGCAGCTCCTTTAAATGAATTAAGGAAGAAAAATGTTAAATTTGAATGGAATTCCAAGTGTCAGGAAAGTTTTGATAAAATAAAAATAATAATTAGCAATCCACCAGTATTAAAAATACCTAATTATGAGAAAGAGTTTATTCTACACACTGATGCCAGTAACAATGCGGTTGGAGCATGTTTATTACAGTACGAGGGAGCCGATCTTAAGCCAGTAGCTTTTTATTCTAAAAAACTAAATCAAAGTGAAAAAGTAATGAGTATTTACCATAAGGAATGCTTAGCTGTAACAGCCTCAATACAGAAATTTTATAGTTATTTGGAAGTAAAGCCATTCACTTTGAGGTGTGACAATAGTGCCTTAGCTTGGATTCTAACACATTGTAGAAAATTAGGAAAACTAGCAAGATGGTGTGAAATAATTCTAAGTTTACCATTTAAAGTAGAAATAATTAAGGGTAAAGATAATGTATTAGCAGACTATCTAAGTAGAATATTTAGCAATAATGAAGAGGAAGTTCCAAGTGAGGACATTTTAGGTCATCGTTATGATCAGTCAGTGCAGACAATGGATGTAGATAAGGAAGAGATTAGCGATGGTTCACCCACTGTAGAACCTGTTATTGTCAACTCCAGCTCCAATAGACTGTTTATAACTAACATAACAGACTTTCCTATGTCATGTGTACAGTTATCTGAATAGCAGAATAAGGATCCGGATATTATAAAAATTATATGTAGTATAAGAAACAAAACTAACAATGAAAAATATTTTTTGAAAAATGGTGTTTTAATGTATAAATATAACAACCGAAGTAAGGATAGGGTTTATTTACCCGAAGAATTAATAAACATGGTGTTTGAGTATTATCACACGTCAACCTATGGTGGACATCCTGGAATAGCTAACACTTTTAGAAAAATAAACCAGTACTTTTATAGACCTAATTTACATGAAGATATAAAAAGGTTAGTGCAAAAGTGTGAATTGTGTAAAAAATGTAAAAGTACAAATAAATATTTAAAAGGACCTGTAGTATCAAGTTACTCGAAGCAGCCTATGGAAAAGTTATACATGGATATATTTGGACCATTAACTAGGAGTAGTAAACAAAATAAGTACTTGCTTATTGTTGTGGATGATTTCACAAAATTTAATTGGTTATTCCCCATGAAAGAAATTAAATCCAATAAAATTCAAGAAGTGTAAAATGATCGAATTTTCAGCTTGTTCTCACTGCCTAAAATAATAGTGTCAGATAACGCGTCTTACTTTCAAGCTCATGAATTAAGACAATTTTTCTTTAAAAAAGGAATAATTCATAAAACGACTATACCTTATCAGCCCCAGGGTAACAAAAGTGAAAGGTTTTTACGTAATTTGAAAGCCATATTAAAAATCTATGCACATAACAAACAAAATAAATGGGACAAAGAAATCAGTGAATTGAATTTAGCCATAAACAACAACACATGTGAGAGTACTGGATTTAGTGGATTTGAATTAATGTTTAACCACGCCAAAAACGATCCGTTAACCAACAAGTGGAGCTTGAACGACCTGGTGGAGAGGAATCTCAGTGAAGAAGACCGACTAAAGCAGTTCGAGAAAGCAGTGGACAACCTTCGAAGGATGAGAGATCGCAACAAACACAAGGCGGATGGACAACATGGGAACCCACTTCGCATCGGAGAGCAGGTCTACATCAGATCACGGGTGCAGTCCGACCAAAGCCGAGGATTCCAGGAGAAGCTGCATTGCATCTATGAGGGTCCGTACCAGGTGCTAGCCTAGCTGAGTCCAGTGAGCATATTGGTGCAGAGGCTGTCCAATCCCAAAGAAGTGCGAAGAGTGCACATAAAAGATGTCAAGGTCTAGAGAAGTGAATAAGATTATTCTTGAAGGGGGTAAATATGAGTTGGTAATGTATGAAGGGTTATGAACTTTAATTAATTATGTATGTTTTCAGCAATTAATAATTTTCAGGTTATAAAAAAAAAATATAATTTGTGTAATTAAATAGATGGTTAAACAAGGTTACTTGATATATTTGAAATTTATTTAAAATGTATTATTTGATTATTGAAGTTGATAATGAATGACTAATTTTGTTTACGTGTTATATGTCTGTTTGTAAATAACGGATTACTAATGCTCATGTTGTATTTCAGTTTCAGAAAAGTGAAATTAGTATATTAATTATGTATTTTCAGGAAAAGAATGTTCTGTCATGTAAATATTTGATGATTGTTAGATTAAAATTGTTAGATTAGAATTTGTTAGATTAAGACTGTCAAAGTGATTACTTTTAAAGTTTAATGAAATTATTATGTTCGAATAAATTGCTTGGTGGACAAAAGTAAACAAAGAGTAAACAAATTTTATTTATGTAAATTATATTGAGTAGTTAATTATCCATGAATATTATGTATTTGAAATTTAATCTGTATTTGTATTCTTGTTATATTATAAGTGTGTTAAATAGTACAAGAAAGAATTTTGATCTTCTAGAACAAAATGTAAGTTGAAAAATTATGTATTTTTTTAAATTGTAATGTATTTCCAATACCAGTTTCCAGCCTGTTCCTATTGTTTGTAAATAACAACAAAACAAAACACAACACTGAAAGGAGAAGCAAGTGGGAAAAATTTTGAATTTTGATTGGTTGGTGAATTGTTTTAATATGAGTGGACTTACGCACCCAAACCTTTTTTTTCTTTCTTCTTTTGTATCCAAGCACTTATGGACTGCGAAACTTCTGGTTTTCACCAAACGGAACGACACTGAGCACTCATTTTGAAGCACTTCATTGAAAGGGGAAATAAATAAAAAAAAAAAAAAAAAAAAAAAAACAATTCTTTTGAATAGCTCTCCGATCTACTCTACACTGCATCACATGGAACATGCAACAGAGCGTTGTATGTCAACACTTTCTAATGCCTCTTTGGTTAACTGTTGTTTATGTGAGACACTTGCTGTGGACTGGAGGATGCAGTGTGACGACGGCCGTAGTCAACCCAAAACCGGTCTAGTTTATCGATCGGCCAAGCTGTCAGCTGTTCGGATGAGGGGACAAGCTTGCGGTCCCGTTCTACTGCTGATGGACAATGGACTGGGGACAACAATAACTGTCAACAATGGACTGGTCTTGTGCTCTTGACCCGAGTTTGAAGTGACTGTGTGATAACGAATTTAAATGTTGTAGTAGTTTGTAAGATGGTAGTTTAAGAGAAAAACTTTTTGTTTGGAGATCTGAAAAAGGAAAGGTTTAGGTTAGCTTTGAAAGAAATGGTTGTTAAGGTTAGAAAATATTATGTCCTTTTAGAGATGTGATGATGATAGGGTTTAAAAAAAAAAAAAAAAATTTTTTTTTTTTCTTTTTAAGGGGAAAATAATGTAACAATTGTTAATTGTCTCATTATAATGATTTTTGAGAATTGTGTCTAGAAAATATTAAATATTGTAAGAACTGAGAGATTTGGGTGTTTGGTTCTTTTACCAAAAGTTTTCAATATAAATTCTCCAAGTTTTGAGAAAAATTCAGAATCTTCCCCTTTCAAATAAAAAAGTAGTTTTTTACCATTTAAATTAGCTAAATAACCAGTATATTCACGTTTGTTAATTTCCTGTCAATTTCATGCGACATGTTTTCTGAGGTCAACATGTTTGGTGAGCCTTACCTGTTCGGTTGTCCTGGTTTAGAGGGTTCTTATTGGTTGATTTAGCTTCTAGAGTAAGGAGGAGGTAAGTCCGTTGGTGGAAGGTTTGCGGGCGTTCGGGCAGTTTTGAAGTTTTCTTTTGGCGAGTGACCACGTTTGTTCTTCACGGCGATTTTAACCGTTCGGAGTCTTGTCTTCCGTTTCGGCAATTTTTCCTTGTCGCTTGTGAGTGAGTGAGCGTATGTCGCGCTTTGTTTGTGGTCACGTTTTGGGTTGAAACCTCCAGGACTGCTACATCTCCCGGAGGCAAATTCAAATTCAATTTTCAATTTCAATTTTCAATATTTCAATTTTCAATTTTCTCAATTTTTTGATTTTTTTTGAGATATTTTCAATTTTCTAAATTTTTGAATTAAGAATTAATAATAAAAAAAAGGTTCTGGTCTGAAGATATTTAATTTATTTTAATTTATTTGTGTTCCTTTAATTTAATAAAGAAAGATATTTTATTTTCGTTTTTATTATTACTTGTAGAAGAAATCCAATTTTATTTTGTTGAGGTTATAAGAAGAAAAATAAAAAAAATATTTGTATCATTGAAGAAGTTTTATTTTAATCTCTCATTTCAGTTGTTCAACATATCAAAAATAAATAGTAGCTTTAAGTTAAGGCTACAACGGTTATCATCACCAACAAAATATATCTGAAGTAAAGACGGCTGCTGTTGTGTTTGAGGCATTAGACTCCCTATTCTATGATAAACCTGGCCTTGTACCTTATATGTTGGCATGAAATGGTCTCCTTTTATCTCTTTTGCTCAAAACGACGTCATTTGGAAACAACCGTTGTATTTGCGAATATTATTAAGAAAATGCTCAGCCTCAGGATGGTCGTGAGAAAGAAGGCTATGTAAGGGGTCGGGATATTTTTGAAAGGGAAGCAGTTGAACATTTTCATTACTGCAACACATTCCGGGGCTTTCGTCTTTCCATTTTAAAGCATGGCAGAAATCGCACTTTTCTCGAGGTCCAAGTTGAACTATTTTATCTGTAGAATATTCAATGTTTGGGTCATACTTGAAACCTGAGAGTTTCTTGATTGTCCATGGCAGTAACTTTACTTGTGCACGCCTCTCATTGTACTTTGACGTAGCCTCACGATTAACTTCAGGATGGTTTTTTAGTACTTCTTTACAGACTTTATGTTAATCTCGGGGTTGTTCTCGTTATATTTTTTAACAGTCCTTCTGTTTACTTCTGGGTGGCTCTCGGCATATTTTTGAACAGCCCTTATGTTTACTTCTGGGTGGCTCTCGGCATATTTTTGAACAGCCTCCCTGTGCACTTCAGGGTGGCTCTCGGCATATTTTTTAACAGCCTTTCTATGCATTTCAGGGTGGCTCTCCGTATTTTTAGCAACAGACTCCCTAACCTGCTTTTTTCGGATGGAATCAGTGAATCTTTTCCTTCGTTTTCTACCTCTAGATTTTTGAGGTGTGATCACTGTTACGATTGATTCGTCCGAACTCATGTCTAAGGGAGTTTCAAGGTTTGATAGGATGGGCTGAGAAGAGCCTGGTTGGACTGCAACAGGTTCATAGACACAAAGGGAAGATGGGCCAGGTTTGGATGTAATAGGGTCGGTGGGCATAGATTCAGAAAAACCAGGTTGGGATTTTAATGTTAAGGCTTAAGATTTTGAGGTATGTAGACTGTTTTGAAAATAATTTGGTACATAAGGTTGTTCGCAAGGTATAAGAACGTCAAAGTGCCCTGCCATGTCATCACCAGAGAACTTAAGTCTTTTTATTTCCTGAACCTCATCCCCATAACAGGCTAAGAGTTTTCTGTCACGAAAGAGCTCGAACTTATAAGGAAAGACCTCTGCTGCAACGATGAGCTCACAAAAGGTGCCATAGAAGTAAGGCTGTGACATGTCGGCGATGTACTGACGTTTAGTTCTGTAAGGGACTTTATTTATGGTCAAGGTGTAGGGCTTAAGTCTGCGCCAGTTGTTGGACACGTGACGCACAATGTCAGCACGCACTCGGAGTGTTAGTGAAGCTGTACAGTGGACCAGATAAGATAAAGAGGAGAAAAGGCAAGCCCCGTCCCCAGTGATCTTTATGACATGGTGAGGTACTACCACACCATCAATATCGAATGTTTAAAGAACCATTGTCGTGCAACTGTTCAGAAAAAGTATTAAGATGAATAAAGAAAAATTTAGTTTTGTATTTTAGAAGAAGAAGATGAAGTGAAAAGGTTCAAACCCAAGCAGATGATCTAGAATTGAAGCAAGCAGTAAGTAAAAGAAGCAAATAGTTAACAGAATAAAATACCAATATAAACTCATGTAGTAAGGGAACACCCTACCCAAAGTGGAGTGGCCGGAGTTGTAACTACAGAGTTATGTCAACTGTGTCAAGTATGAACTAGGAGAACTATTAAGAATGTCAGAGTTATGACATGAAAAAAGGTAAAAAAATTATGGTATGAAAGGATGTGAGGCAATCGAATAATATGGTAGCAAATAGTGGGGCAAAAGAAATTATCTAAGAAAAAGTAGGTAGTATTCAGAAGCAATAAGCAATGGACAGAACTGAACAAACAGCAAAGCAGTGTTCAGGTCAAAAGCGTGTACTGGACTGATATGAGCCGAGCCGTACTGCGTTGCGGTGCTGGTGAGGTGCGGGGAGTGGGAGGGAGGGCAGAGGTCAACTGATAAGAACCGGCCTTCTAGTGAACAGCCAAGACTGCTATCGCTAATTTACAATCAGCCGAAGAATCATAGTATCAAGTTTATTTGTGATCTTTTGTCTAGGTTTAGAAAATATACGACAATCGTCAAGTATCGAGTTTTTTGCTGTTTGATTTGAAACGTGATTGAAATGTTGTTTTTTTTTATAAGCACTTATGCAAAGTATAAAGAGTTATAGTGCCGAGCAGAACCAAACTTGTTGTAACATTTTTATTACAGTTCATTTAAGACCTAAAAGAAAGCTTAGCACCAATTTTAGTTGCGATCTGCTTTGTAAGTTCAGAAAAAACGTCCCAGAATTCATCTTAGACCTAAAAGAAAGTTTAGCACCAAATTTTCTTTTAATCTAATGTTTATGTTCAGAAAATTCGAAAATTAAACGTCGCGTTTTACGCGGTTTGGTCGAGAACCCGATTTAATTTTTTGAAACAGTTTCTCAGAGAGCACCTACAACTCTAGAGAAAGCTACATACCAATTTGCATTCGAATCCGTTCCTTAATCATAATCCGTAGCGAAGCACGGGTACTTTCTGCTAGTTCTTTATAGTGCTGAAATGACCCGAATTTTGTGAAAACTTTTTTTTAGAGTTCATCTAAGACCTAAAAGGAAGCTTGGTACCAAGTTTTGTTGCAATGTGATTTGTATGTTCACAAAAAATACATAAATTTAAAAGTCCCGTTTTTCGCGGTTTGGTCGCGAACCTGATTGAACTTTTTGAAACCGTTTCTTAGCGAGCACCTACTACCCTAGAGGAAGCTACGTACCAGGTTTCATACGAATCCGTTCCGTGGTTTTTGAGATTTCATATTTAGTCAGTCAGTGAGTGAGTGAGTTCTTTATAGTGCTGAAATGACCCGAACTTTGTGAAAACTTTTTTCTAGAGTTCATTTAAGACCTAAAAGGAAGCTTGGTACCAAGTTTTGTTGCAATGTGATTTGTAGGTTCACAAAAAAATACATAAATTTAAAAGTCGCGTTTTTCGCGGTTTGGTCGCGAACCTGATTGAAATTTTTGAAACAGTTTCTTAGCGAGCACCTACTACCCTAGAGGAAGCTACCAAGTTTCATACGAATCCGTTTGGTGGTTTTTGAGATTTCATGTTTAGTCAGTCAGTGAGTGAGTGAGTAGTATTTGGCTTATATATGTATAGATTTAAAAAATATATAAAGTTTCAAAAAAAGGCTATTAATACATTAATATACGAAGAAAAAAACAACGTAAAATCAAGTAAACCTTATTTAGACTTTTCAATTATTTTTTGAACATAACTTACACGATGTTACGATTTAGATACAACCAAATTTTTCTCAAGTACTCTATCTAAACTACAAAAAATTACCCTTTGATATTACATTTTAAAATAAACTACAAAACAAAATATTTTCAGGCCACATGATAACCAAAAAACACAAACACTTTAACATTACTTTTGTTTATCAAAAAAAAAACTTATGAGCAATATAATTCTTAACCTGAAAATATGCAAAAACACACAAACTTAAATTAATATAAAACACACAAACAACAAGTATATTTTCAAAAAGTTCTTATCACACTCTACGGTGATTACGCGTCCAGGTCACGCACTCTGATAAGGAGCTCTATTCACCTGGTATATTTGTAGTAGTAACGTTGCCTACAGGCTACTAACGGGTGGGAGATAATCCCAGCAATTCCACAGTTACAACATGCCAAAACAAGAGCACTCAGAATTGGCAGTAATCCTGGACGAAGTGGCGAGGCTTACTGTTAATTGGCAGTAATTCTGGACGAAGTGGCGAGGCTCACTGTTAATTGGCAGTAATCCTGGACGAAGTGGCGAGGCTTACTGTTAATTGGCAGTAATTCTGGACGAAGTGGCGAGGCTTACTGTTAATTGGCAGTAATTCTGGACGAAGTGGCGAGGCTTACTGTTAATTGGCAGTAATTCTGGACGAAGTGGCGAGGCTTACTGTTAATTGGCAGTAATCCTGGACGAAGTGGCGAGGCTTACTGTTAATTGGCAGTAATCCTGGACGAAGTGGCAAGGCTTACTGTTAATTGGCAGTATCCCTGGACGAAGTGGCGAGGCTTACTGTTAATTGGCAGTAATTCTGGACGAAGTGGCGAGGCTTACTGTTAATTGGCAGTAATCCTGGACGAAGTGGCGAGGCTTACTGTTAATTGGCAGTAATTCTGGACGAAGTGGCGAGGCGCACTGTTAATATCCCAATCAGACAAGATAAATGTAATACTACAAATGTTATAAGACTTCTCATTCCATTGTAAATAAATTGATATTGTGTTATAAACGTGAATACTCAAATTGTGTGAATAATAGAGGAGAAAAAATTAGGTTGGTTTTTGAGGGCCGATAACAAATTTAACCCAAAGAACATATTGTTTTACTTCCTTTCTAATTTAAGGTTAAACACTGGTTCAGTCTTTCTATAGGTGTTTTAGTATTGGGGCGAGTGGGCTGTCAGTGGTGGTGGTAATGTTCCCATTGTGTAAGTGCAACGCACGACCTACCATTAAAATGGTAATAAGCTGGTTCACCATTTAAGAGTTTAAATTCCATGAGTTATATTTTATAATAAGCAATGTTAAAAGGGGCACAGCACTCATACTTTTCAATTTGTCAAAATCTCGTTTTAACATAATCTGTAAAGTCAAAAAATGTTACTAGTAGATCAACATTTTAAAGATTCATAATTTAATATTTTTTTCCTTATAATCATGAAATAATAAACTAAAACTTAATAATTTTGGTCTCATCAAAACCAATTTGAGTAAAGTAACTTTTAAGGTCAAATAATTTACAAATAATGAAGTCCCAACAGTTCGTTTAAGTTATAATTCTATGCCACATTTCACATGTTTAATTTGGGTTAACGACCATATAAGGCAGACCGAAGTCTCTAACTTATTATTTTTGATAGTAAATTAATAAATATAAATATTTTAAAAATTGTTTTGATAAATCAAAATTATATCTCGTATAATATCAAGATCCAAATGAATTTAAAAATAATATTAGAAATCCTATGCGCAACAACGAACGAATGCAGTTTATAGTAAGTAATTATAAACTAGATGCATATTAAGATACATAAAACCGTATTTATTCATAGTCCCTTCATCTATTCGACAATGTTAGTAAACTCACGCAAGTTAAAACGCATCCAGGATATTGACAGTTCAGCAGATCAAGAGACTCTGAAGCAGCACTTGTTAATTCTGTAAATGTGATAACACTGGGAAAAAACAACACCTGATTATTGGGCGACTGAATTCACAGGTAGCCGACGATAAGTGCCCCTCAATAATAAAGCATATTAAACATATTATAATATAAAATATGATAAAAAAGCTTACAATACAATGAATTGTTTTTTAGTACTTTCTGAAAGTTCCTAATATACATTTAGATGACAATTGTAAATAAACTAGTCCGTAATTTATTTTTAATACATTACTCATGCTCAAATCCTACTAATTTTAAATATTTTACCAAAACAATAGAGTAAAAATTGGCAATTTTAATTTAAACTTTTAATATTGGTACTATGAGATTTTCTTAATAAGACCAGCGAGGTTGTCCAATATCAACAATCAAACTTTTAACAGAAACGATCTTACACAAAAAAAAACCTCTCTTATTAAGTAAAATCCTTCCTTAACGAAAAGTATCTTAGAAGTATCAGTTCAAAACATCGGTCAATTCAATTTACATAATAATCGAATGTTCAACTTGCATTATAGTTGAAACAAATGTTATTAATTTTGAGAGTACACATTATTGGTGGTGTTAATATAATAGCCCAGTACCTGGACGTGTTGGGGAAAACATTCTTTAAGATAATACTGATTCACTTGAGAATTTAGTAGTAACTAGTGAAATAATAAAAAATAAGTAAATAAAAAAACGCCACCGATGGGCGTTCTCACCTTGGTGGTAAAACCACCCTTTCTTAGGGATATGGATTCAGACATGCAAAACAGTTACAGAAGACGATAGAATGTCTTATTATAAGCAATAATCTTGAAAATTGTTTCGAGAAGTTAATATTTTTTATTATTTCCTGATTGAAAGAGTCGATTTAAGGATACATAATGCACGTTTTCTAATGGTTGTTCACGAAGCTTATTCTAAAGCTTCTTTTTTTGAGACAATTTTTGTTATTAAAACGAAAATTTTATAAATATTCAACTGATTACATTTTAGTTTTTTTCGTATGTGCTTAACCTTTAGTAAATCTGACAAAGTTACGATTTACCAATGGTGTTACCACTTTTCACGAATATCGAAATAGAAAACATAAATGCCGAAGAATAAAAAAACTAAGATTTATTCAACGAAAACTTTATGGATCTTTTTTATAGTACGTAAAATTACCTTTAAAATAAGCTGTCGGCTGTCAATGTCATTAAGATTTACGGCATAGTGATAAAAAAACTGTTATTCCTTTTGGATACGAAAAAATTGGCTTACCAATTACTGAGATTAACGCAATTTTGAAATTAACCTTGGTCCATATATAGGATACTATGTCAATTTAGTGTTAAGAAGTTCTAGGAGTTTGGTCAATTTACAATGCATGATAAATAAACGTTCAGTTTACGTGTACAACAATATTTATTTCTTTTCAAAATAACTTGAAAAATATACAAGTTATATAAACAAAACTATAAAATATTTAAATGTTTTCTTGGTAATTTTGCTGTTTTATTTATTTATTTATTTTTCATTTCTATCATGAACACTAATGGACATACAGCCATTTGAAAGTTTTAATTTATGCAAAACACAACGAATTGGAGCTTTTTAACCTTTTTAAAATATTTCTTTTACCGAAAATTTATTTAAAAGACCTTATAGCCTTTTAAATTTCCTATGACATTATTTTTTTAATCGATTGGATAGCTTTAAAATTAAAAAGGTCATTATTGAAAAACCAATTAGGTTTAACTCGAAAATATTTTGCAACAATTTTGAATGTACGTGATCATGCTATTTTACATGTATATTAGTTAATTATCGAATAAGATGCACGAAGATGCATATTTATTACTGACAAGTTATTAACATTAAAAATATTTACTTATTCATAATAAAATAAAAGTCGTCCGAATAATGTCGAGAAAAATGTTTAGATATGTTTCATGTTACTCCTAGCTGTGCCGGTTATTCTAACACCATGCCGTACGTTTTTTCAAGTATTCTTATTCTTGCGCAAAGCCTAACGAATAGAGTGGGACCAAACGACTTGCGTTTACGTGTCTCTTGGAACGGTAACTTTGTTCAGTGTATTTTAAACCTCTGATGAGAAAAGACCTCGTTACATATTTGTGACTGAAAAATGAATTTCATTCTGGCTATCACAATTTTGAATAATAAAAATATAATCAAAGTACATAGTAATTGTCATTATAAATTTTATAATACTAAATGTTTAATAACACTTCTTATACCTTTAGAAACTTTGTTTAGTAATAAACGCTTAGTAATATTTAAAATAGTTTATTGTGGTCCTCCACTATAAACGAGTGGTATTTATGAGTTGAAGCATGTGATATATTTATGTTCTAGGACAAGAAACAATTTTCATTCCTAAATATATAAATATTATTTTAACATGTAGTACGTTTCAAACTGCATTTTTTTTATTGGGTGGTTCTTAGAGGTTGGCAATATAATTATGTATAATGAATTATTTTTTTGTACACAAAACAAATTTTTAAAGTAAAAAAATTATTCAACATATTCTCAATATATAAACTGCCTCTTTTAATTGTCCAAGAAGGGGCGGATTTTATTGGTTTTCAAATGTAATGAAGAATAATAATTGATGTTGTAGAAGAAACAAATTTCATTTTTTATATACAAACACTAATTCATCATAAGTTCAAGATATAAACTGGCTTCTTTTGATTTTTCTTACCACCGGTGGTTTTTACGGGTTGAAGGATGTGACATAATTATGAATTAGGTTCTACACCAGGAAATACAATATATTCTGAGTATACACACTTGATTGTAGCATAAAAAAGACTGTGATTTTTAACTTTTTATAGACAGAGTTGGTTTTAATATGTAAAAAATTGTCAACACTTATCAGTTTGAGGTTAGTTGAACAAGGTTTGGACATACTTAACTCCAAATTTTTAGTCGAATCATTGCTTTCCTAAAGAATTTCAGAGCAATATCCTGATTTTACGTTCAGGTACTGGACTAAAAAAAAAAAAAAAAACTAAAACTAAATAAGCGTTTGTTAAAAACGCTTATTTAGTTTTAGTATATACAATGTATACTAATTAAAAATATACATAATAAAAACTATTTTAATGTGTTATTGTAGATTTTTCTAAATTGTTACATTTACTTTGTAAATGTAGCTAAACAATTGCATTCTTTCTATCTCCCAAAATCAATATTATGAAAATTATTTCATTTACAAACGAATTGTTAATAATAAAAAAAAAAAAAAAAAATAAACACATAGTCATTGTAACCAACTATAAAAATTACCCAATTTGAGTAATGTTTTCTATTGTTTGTTATTATATTACTATACATTATTGTTACTATTTGTTGTTATCAAATAATATAGAAATATTCTAATCTTTTAAAATATTGTAGTCAATATCTGTTGGTCAGATCGTTACAATACAATTCCTACATAAATATGATCCGTGTAATTAGTTGTAGGAAACATTTCGTTTTTGATTTTTCTTATTAATTAAAAATATAAAGTATAATACTTGAAGAAATGAAAATTTGTTCATGAGTAACCAGCAATATTTAATATTTCCCTTCAGTTACAGATGCGCTTCCATTTGGTTTGGATTCAGGTCAGTGCTTCCAATCCTTTGAGACTAACTTGGTGAATCCGTTTACAACCCTGATACTGTAGCTACCTGAGGATTGTCAACTGATTTTATTTTGTTCCATGAAAGGTTTTCCAGATAATTTTATATATTTCAGTCATAGGTAAATTTTAGATAATTTGCTTCAATATTTTTTATATTTTAAAGGAACCAATGTTTGATAGAAATTTTAGCAGTACGTATGTCTTATTTTATCAGATGAAGTTATGGATAGGCAGCCCTCTTTAACACTTAACTTGGAAACCAACGGCTTAATGGTGACTTCTGAACCACCACCAGTGACCGGGCAGGCAGGCTGCGTGCAAGGATGGGATCGCTCAGACTGTCACCCATCCAAGGGACAGCCACGCTTGATATTGCTTGACTTCGTTATCTTGCAATACCCTCGAAACCCTCCGGTCAGGGCCACAGGAATGACAGCAGTATTAAGTTACAAGTATAAATATAAGCGTGGCTTCAGTTGTATCATAATGTTGTTATTTTGAAAAAACTGTATGTGAGTCACGATTAAAAATGTTATAAAGCAAAGTAATATAAAGTGAAGTGAGTCACAATTGAGATAAGCAACCTAAATATTATGCTATTTGTATGAAATTTCAAGTGAGGCCTTCTTTTAATCAGCTGAAGAAAGGTATGGAATAACTCAAAAACACTTACCTATCACCAGGACTACCCACTAGTAAAAACCGTACGGGTGAACTGCGAGTATGGAAAGGGTCACTCACAAGTCACCAATCTACACTCGATGTATATTGATACCGTTAATTTCCTATGACGACGGAGTCATAAAGTCAAGATTTCTGGCGAATTCCGATAAACAACTTCTTTTTTATAAATAAATTCATCCAGCTAATGACCAACTATCCTATTATGTGTTAATACACCAACTATATTTTATTAAATGTTTACAGAACACTTAAAGATGTGGCAGCCCCCAACGGGCTGACTAGAAGAGAACATCAGATCAGCTCTATTTCAAAACTATACGCCTGCAATTTATGTTTAAACAAATAACCTATCTTAACCTAACTTAACCGGACCTAACATAACCCAACATGGAGTCATTGGTTGGGGTCAGGTTAAGTTATTTAAGTTGGATAGGGTTGGTTAGGTTAGATAATTCCCAGTTGATTTTGTTGATAGAGCTGGTCTGTATTAAATTACCAATGTGTCAATTAAACGTTTACTACCCGTGCTGCTCTAGTAGTTCGGAACACGTAAAGCCGTTGGTCCCCACGTTAATTGTTAAAGAGGATTTCTTAGTCCTAACTTCACCTGGTAAAATAAGACAATCTTTCCTTTTTTTCAATAGATAATAATTGTTCTTAGTTGTCTTTTTGTGTTAAATTACTCAAGGTTTGATTAATTGTAATGTAAATTTTACTTACTGCGTTTTATTTATCGGAGCCAAATTTATATAAAGTTATTTACTGAACATAATACATGCAATTGACATGTAATATACCTGTTAAATTGTAATGATTTATACGAAACAGTTTTACGAAATAACCGTTTTGTAATTTGGGATGTCATAATGAAATCATTTGTAATCTAATTCCATCCAAGTTTAGGTCAGATACATTTGCCATGTTTTGACACGCAGCTGCAATATTACAAAGTAATTCATCATCAGAGACATTGCGGTCTGACACTATTCAATTACTGCTAAACTAGAACACTAGTAATGTATATACTTACTTGTTTATGTTTACAATGTTAACGTACTTGTAGTTAATATTTAATAGTACATTTATTATTTAATTTCATCATAATATCATCATAATATAATGGATACAATAAATTATATGAATATATATATATATATATATATATATATATATATATATATATAGTTTCAAAAATTTTCCTTTTCAAAGTAGTTATAGTTTATATAGAGTGTATGAAAATAAAAATAATAGATATACGTTAATTTTGCGATTTTCTACGATTTTAAATTTGATTTCGTATTTCAAAGAAACCTTTTTTGTTTCAAATGTAAAAAAAAAGTAAGTAAAATGTTACTTATATATTTAATTGTAAATTTTTTTTAGTTATAACTTTTTCTTATTTTATTTTATTTGAATCATTCATTAATTACAGGCAAAGAAATGGCAATTAATTCTTTACTGATGTCAATATTATTAATAACAAAATTTGTTGCAAAACCAACCAAATATTTCATATCTGTATTACACAAAATATACAACTGTAATAATCTTTTTTTACGTAGAGGAAATGTATCTACGCACTAAGTGTGAGACTCGCCCTTAAGAATAATCTTCAACTATGAGTAAACCCACTAAAACCCCTATGAGCCACGGTGATGCAAGCCGGAACTCTATCGGATAAATGACCGTGTCTTGTACATTTACGGGGTTACTTTTTTACTTCATATTGGACACCTAGTGGTCAGTTAGGCATTCCTCAACACGTTTGAGTACTTTGTTGGTGAAGACCACAACAGTTCTCCATGTTTCTTCACTTTGCTGCATTGCCTTCACTATGGTGTCTGAAATAGCAGGACCTATTACGAAGACAAATGCTCTTCTCCTCAGTGAAGCACCTACACATGAAGAACGAATGACAAACAACTTAAAACTAAATAAATATGTTTAGGATTGGATAAATGGTTACGGTGTAAGATCAGTTTCGGACTTTACTAAGATTTTAAAGAAATCCTCAGATAATAAGCAAAGCAAAATGTATATTCCACACAAGGAACTAGGTAGAGAGTACCTGCCTGCAAGCTCAAAGACCTTTGCAGAGAGTAGATGGCCGGGATCAGCTTACTAATAACAATATTCATGTTTTAAAAAACTAAATAGATATCAATTTCGGTTTAACTGAAGTATATATTCGAGGGAGACTTAAAAACATAATTGCATATATTATCAATATTATTTCGTATCAATTAATCAAATTTGAGAATTTATTTATTTATTTTTAAAGTTGGAAGGTAAATAAACACTTTTTTGCATACAATAAGGAAACAGGGTTAAATAATACATTGGAAAATATTTTTCTTAATATATTATAGAAATGGTACTGTCATAATAAAATTTTAAAACAATATTAATAAGCCTATTTATGGTTTCCCCTAAGTAGGGAGCCAAACATCAAGAAGTTATTTCAAAATTCTTAAAAAACAAAATACTATACGTCATTTGAAGGTTGATTTCACTCCGATGTTCGTCTATCTGCAAGTGTGAAATGTTTACAAAAAGCATAGTATCCTAGAAGGTAACTAAGAGAAACATTATGCAATATGTATTGTGACTCTTGGACTTTATAATTTACATATTCCTTGAACATTTTACTTATGTACACCAGATTTGTTAAATGGTGGCTATTTTAGTATTTTTATCACTAAGTATTATTAAACATCAAAATATTAAATAAACCCATTCCTGCACAAAACGGTATTAATATTTATAAGATCTAACGACCAATAAGAGAGAAATAAAACTGTATTAAAAATAATTGTAATATTCGGCCAAGATTGTTTTTTAATTAAATACAAATTTTTCTTCTCGTTTATTAAATGTTCGATTCATAAAATATTCTTACTATAATGAGAGTAAAAAGCGGACTGTGTTGTTAATTAGTTTTGACGATATTTAGTACTACCTTTTTCTTAACATCAACGTTATGGAGAAGGCCTACAATATGGCTGCCTCCGCAACTGTATTAAATGATTAGAATATTATTGAAAATAAAGTTAAAATTCAAATTACATTCACCTTCACCCTCCCTAAGCGTCTTCTTTATAGCTGTGGTCGGGGGTGAAGATGTTGGAGGGCCCTTTTCTGGTGATGACTGGCAGAGATGTGATGTTCTCCTACAGCAACAACGGCATCGATACGAGACGTAACTATTCACTATTCACGCAACTGTACGTCGTTAAATTTCGGATTTAACAATTTCATTAGAATAATCTAGATCGCTAATCACGATCCAACTCATACAGTGCTGATAATATGGTCGATCATACTAGGAGAACAGAACTATCTAAACGTGTCACTATAGAGAAAATATGTTTGTCTCACATTGCAGAAGAGAAGATATCATATTTACTTGTTCTGTTGTTGATTTAAAGGATTAACTATAAACAGTTTATTCGCAGATTCATGAACCAATTTGCAAAATATATGACTTCTATAGTTAGCGTGATTTATCATATTAGTACTAATTTTTCATAAAATACTTATCACATATCAAAAAGGGCAGACTAATTTTTTTAATATTTTCGTTTTTTATAGTGTTTTACCAAAATTTAAGGGTTTACAGATCTTTAACTTTAAGCATTCAAAATTACAGTCCTTTACAAAATGACATATGTACACGGAACTGAGATTGTGTAAGAATATTTATTAAAAGTTTCATGATTAAATTTTTATTAGAATCTGAGGTATTAAACATTTTGTAAAAGTTAAATATAGACGGAAATGCGAAATAAGAGTGAGGTAGATCATATGTTCAAATTATTATTATAATTTATTTTTTGTATCTTTGATATTTTCATTCCAGCTTACGAGATACCCTGTATAACTTTTGAGGAAATCTTAAAAAATTATAATGTTTATGTGTACATTTTAGTTCAATTTTAGCTGTTAAGTTTTTAATATTTTCAGCACAGAATCTATTTACTGACAAAGTTAAATCCCTTTAGGTAAAATTAGTTTGTTTATTTTAAGGTTTATAATAACTTTTAGGTTTGGGCCAACTCCCTAATATGATTAAGACCATACAATGTTAAGTAAAATTATAAGTAAGTTATATAAAGTGAGGCAACGAAGTATTATAATGATATAATGTTGACTTTTAAAATGTAATTAGGAAAGTCTTGACTTGTCCTGAACTTAATGAAACTGGTTTCAGCTTGAAATTGTTATATATAAAACTGTTGATTTTATAGACAAAAAGATGGCCCATTCAGTGTTAAATTTGATTCTCAAAATATCAGCTGTTCTATGGCACTAGTGTAGTTAATAGACACTAACAATTAAACTCATCTCTCCTTCATGCAGAATAACAAAAAGCGTGGATTTTTGCCATGTTTTCTACGTTTTGTTATTAATTAAATTGTTATTGTAAATTGGTATTATTTTAGTACATTTTCAAACACGCCTGTAATAATATACTTTGCTGTATGTAAACCAATTTTTCATATAAATCGTGAAATAGATAAAACTATTTAGTTTCTCAATACTCATGATGATATTAATATAGTTTAATGTAAACCTAATTTTGTTAATTTGTTATTATTAAGTATTACACATGCAAATGCGTAAAGTATAAACAATTAGAAAGTTATTTTTCTATTACCACATTAATAATAAATGCGACGTAGTAATTAGTGTTTGAATTTGAATTATTATTGTATTGAAGTAATATAGCACAGGAAATATATTGTGCAAAGGATAGTATAATATAGAAAATAATTTCTAAATTGTAAAAATTATTCAAGTGACTGATGCTATACAAGATCATTTTAACAGCTATTAACATTTTGTATTTAAGGAGTGTTTTCTTTAAACAAATTTTGGTATACTTCGATATCGAGTAACTATGTACTGTTTTTGCTTGACTTCCTGAACTACTCAATGCCACTATTAATAGTTTAATTGAGGTGTGGATGCTATTATATATAATTTGTATGTACATAATTTTACAATACGTTTCCACCTATGAATTTTATTCTATTTGTTTTTAAATACAAACAAAATTCTAATTATTGAAAACCACATTACTATTAATGCAATCAAATGAACACTAAGGATCCTGCAAACTCTTTAGTAGGGATGCCTTTTATAGTTTGCCTAGGGCATTCTGCTCTCCTAATAAAGAAAATTAATTTGGTATATTACATAACCTCTTCTCTCTTTCGAAGATTTGTTCACTCTGTGATGACTAAAGTCGATAAACAAATCAAAGTTTCTTTATAGAATATAATAATTTAAGATAAATTATTCAAAATTTACATTTAATTATGTAAGTAATCAAGTAATGTTTACCTAGTATTAAATGCAGTTTAAATTTTTATGTTGCCATTTTGTATATATATATGTTTAAAAATCTAAAATTTTTGATAATTTATATTTATAAAGGGATTATTAATTTAATTTGCAACTCATCCTATGCTATCATTAAAAATGTTCTTCTCACTTCATCAGTCAATTATCCTGAGGCGATGAAAAATTCATAATATCTTCGAAAATTGTTGTTTCATTTATGAAATTGATGTTTTAAGGTTAACTGTGAAGCAAATACGGATACAAATTATAATGTCATCTTCAGACCTTTTAGACACACGGTTCTGAGTAAAAGTACCAAAGTGTTTATTTATACACAACTTAATTCTAGTTAACCATAACCTTATAACTTGTGTAGTTGACACAAAATGCATATTAAACATCTAAAGCAATCAAAAGTTTCAAAACTAAGTCAAACAGTAAACTGACTGATTCAACGCCATTAAATCAGAGGCAAGAAACTGGATTGCACCAATTAGAATGCACGTTTTGGAACTTGTCTCATGTCCTTAGAAACTGTGGTAGCTTGTTAATAAAAGTTTCTCCCTCTGATTTACTGCTGGAATATTTTGTCAATGCCTGCCAAGACTTTGAGTGTTAAGAATTTGTGACGTTAATGTATAGTACAATAATACAATAGTTTCAAAAATATTATGTAACTAATTATGGTTGATGTTAAGAAATGAATTGTTAGGAAGTAAAAAAAAAAAAAAATAATAATATACCGTAAATTATTAAATCTGTAACACAGATTAATTAAATAGACTTAATATAAATATTCTAAATTTATAGAATATTGTACATACAAATTCAAAAAGTCTTTTAGCTCAAAAAAGAAATGTAATTGATACAAAAAAATTAAGATCAATATAAATACGAAATTAAACAGACCAATCAACATTCAGGTAAACAAATACAATACATTTTGTTGAATTCCTTTAAAAAACATTTCATTATTCATTCATGTATTGCAAGAAATGAGGAAAATTAGTTAGTTAGTAGTATTCAATATGTTAAATAATAAGTGAATATAATAAATAAGGAACCTATTAATTTCAGACTAAAAAATTTTTATTCGTGCATAATATGAATAGTCTGGAAATATAAGAAAAAGATATGAAGAAAAATTTTTTTTGAAAAAGTTGTATTGTTACTGTAAATTATATCACCTTACAAGGAACCATCATACATTCTTTTGTAAGTATTTTTTCGACATGAATAAATGTGCTGTTGTTTTTAATTTCCTTCCAAATTGATTATAATTGAATTTTCATTCCTTTTTATGAATAATATAAATTAAAAGTTCCCCAAAATATAGTAATATATACAGTTAAATCTACTATTTTTTTGTAATTTAACTTAGTATATTTCCATTTTAATTTACCAACCATAGTATATTTTGATTTAAAAACTAACTTTTCCTTGTATTGTTAAGTGACACGTTAATGTAGCTCAAACTATTATGTCACTATTTATTTACACTATACGGTTTATTTATATTAACTAACAATAAATGTTAAATAAATGATCAATTATTTTTATTTTTATTATTCACTTATGATCTGATCAAGTCTGTAAATTAATTAAACATACAATATTAGTCATGTTTATTATGGTCTTACACGCTTATTTTATAGACTTCATCCCGCTTTTCTATTTATTATTTATTGGCTTGTGTGCTTTAGTATTATTTAGTTGGTTGGTAGTTAGATACTTTTCTTAAATTTTTTTAATTTAAATTAAATTATATTTTGGAATTTTTTAGCAATACATTAGTAATGCTTAGTTATGAAATGATCCTTAGACAGAGTTTTTTTTTTTTCATATCTTTATGATTTTACTTTAATTGTTGGTCACTCTTGCACTAAAAGAGTGTTAAAAACTTTGGTTCCTTACAAACTTGTTTCTCTTGGTATAAGGTAACGTTAGTCTTATTTGTTTTTGACTTAGTTTAAGTTCCAAGTTTCGTACCTAATTAATTATATTTTATTTTTTTTTATTATTATTTTATAATTATTATTACATTTGTATTACAACTACCTACCCTACGTATTGAAGTAAGAGGTATACTGCAATATGTATTTGTTCGTGATGTTTTATATAACAGCTAAAAAAGATCTGTTAGTACATAGGCTGTGTTATTGTTTCCAATTATTTGATTTTGTCCATTAAGTATCTTATTAATACATTTTACTATCGTCTATCATTCGTTGTGAAATCCTTGTGAATTTATCTTGATTTACAGGCTAAAAATGCTTTTAGCACGTTATGTACAATAAATAAATCTTAAAAATCAGAATTTAGTTGTATAAATGGTTCAAAGAGATAGTTGATTTGTTTTATTTTACCAAAACGACGTTTCAAATACTGTTCAGTTATCCTATGTTAAAATATTCCTTTATTAAGTATTGACTGTTATTCTTTAATTTCATATGTTTAATATTTTTAATGCTGTGAGAATATCTGCTTTACACTTAAGTTATCTTAAATGAAAGTGAAATATTTGTCTGGCTCTTATAACAATACAACTTGAACCATGCTATGATGGGAAATAGCAAACTATTCCACCAACTATTAATTGAACTGTGAGCACTGTACAGGTGTACTTGGAATTCACTGCTTAATCAAGGACTCTCCCCAACAGTTCAAGAGCCCTCCTGAACCTGAACAATGGTTTCCAGCACTACACTTGAACAATACTAAAATACTTTCTATGTATTGTAGTATTGTTACAGTACTAAAATACATAATATATTTTTAGTTACAATAATGAAACTAAATTATTTATACACATTTTTTATGACTAATATATTTGTGTATCTGTTCGAAATAATGCTGCAAATATTAATGATATATACTATTAGCAACTGATATCAGAACATTAATAGTATACAGTAATATAACATAGGAAGGGCAAGGGTATGATTGTGAGGTGTTTTATAATACTGCATTTATTTAACATTAGATATTTTGCTAATACAGTACATGTTTTTAAAATTGTTGGTTAATATATGTATAGAGTAATCAATATATTATCTATATTGTGAATTAAAAAGATTAAATTTGTTTTTGTATGATAAATTATTCGTTTAAGTTCTAAAATTTGTTATATAGTTATCATAAAATTTAATTTTATCACAATAATATTTATTTTATAATCTCCTCAATTATATAAGTTTGTAAAACCCCTTAATATTTTCAAACGTCATTCAATATGATATTATCAAAATATTTTAAACATAACACGATTTATTTACTTCCTCCATTTAACTCTATATGCCCGTCAAAATCCAAGTATTGTTAGGTCTGGTGTGGATCCACCTGTATGAAACATTATTAGCCATTATTGATCTCTGAGACGCTGATCGTATATATATGAGCGGACATGAGGGGTGACTGAGTGTGATGACTGTAGATGAACGAGTGTAGTCATTGATACTATCTGAGTTTGACTTAGCTCAGAAAGGTCTATTAATTTACAGCCCAATATTCATGTACTATGGGACCTACAACTTTACGTGGAATCCGAACCACGTAGTGTTGGTCTGATTTTCAGCTAACTGACAAGTCTGACAATCAGTTCTCTTCCCTACACAAAATCTGAACCTTGACTAATATTCCACACGGACATTCCAGACTTCTTTGATAGTGTCTACGTTTATGACAATCAATGAGCGGACGCCGTGTTGGTCTTTTAGTTAAGATATACATCTCAGTAAAACAGCCCCGAGGAAAGTTCTATTGAACTATAAACAGCTTTAGAATAATAATTGGAAGTATTGTATTTATACTGCATCTATATACAAATATAGTAAAAATGCCATTACATTCAATGATTAAATCTGATTAAATAAACTTGCTTCTTATTATGTAATACTAATTGAGCACTAATACCCAATTAGCTCGTAGTAAATCCTTTGCATAAGCACACTGGAGCCCGTAAGTCCAACTTATTAGCAAATACCTCACATTTAAAATTATTTATTGTCAAATTCGATTTGAATTTATTTGTGATTGGCTTTATACTAAATAAACAAGGGCTTTCAAATGTAATGGCCAATAGTTAAATCATAACAGGACCCTTAATAAATATTATCTTCTTATGAAGCTCTAATACTAAATTTGAATATAATGTAAACTAATTGTTTTCCAGGTGTGTTGGTTGCTTGGCTAAGCTTCTAACTACAGACTTTAATGTCTATCGTCCACATACCTAACTAAGCGGACTGCCGGAACTTCACTCGTTGAGTAATGTTCACGCACAGACCTGTACAAGTGAGCTGGAGGGCAACATTTCTATACTATAAACTAAAAAACTGAATAAATATCAACTTTTCGATTTCTAAATAAGTTAGTAATGTTAAGTACCAATCAGGGCCCGACATAGTTACTCTGAAACTAATGATATCAAAATAAAGTTTTAATTTTAAATTACTGCGAAACGTAAAATGCCCACGTTTTCATGTAGTAATATGGTTTCAGAATTATTTAATTTCACTAACTATGTTTCACAAAAATTTGGAATTGTTATCATGAACACTGAAAATATGGATAGAGGGTGGATAAAAATGTTAAGTAATACAGGTATAACAACTCAGTGCTGCAGTAGCAGAAAGTAGGAAGAAATTTGTAGAAATTGATAAACCCGTTGAATATATAGATAGAGTTCGTGATTAGAATTGACAAAAAAATTATAATAATTTGAGAATAGGAATATATGAGGAAGTAAAAAAGAAAATACAGATAAAAACCTGTAAAATTATGTGGTTTTAAATATTTGGGGGATATTATGGTTTGTGAGCTATTAGGAACTGCTATGAAAATTAATTAATTGAATAAAAATAAAACTTAATTTTTATAACTTATAATTTATAAACTGACAAAACTATTTACGATTTGTTCAGTTTGTAGTGTTTTATTGTAAGGAAAGGAAAACAGATTTTTTAAATACGAGAAGAGATCAAAACCAATTGAGGAGTAAATTTTAAGAGGAATGGATAAGATAGAATTGAAAATATTGTGTTCGATATTAAGAAGTACTGATGAGATTAGATAAAGAAATGAAAATAGTAAAAACTAAATTAAGAATGAGAATGTATTGGTTAGGGCTTGATTCAAGGAGATAGCCTGTTTTAAAACTCTATATAAGGAAATGTTGGAGGAAATAGGAGGATGATGGACAGTGTAAAGATTTGAGGGAAGTACAAGACAACAAAAAATAATTGCTCAAAACAGATTAGTTTGGCAGAATGCCGAATGGGAGGGAGGAGAAAACCATTGAGTCTAAAATTGATAATTTAGGGTGGTAAAAGTGTCATTTCGTTTTTATACTTTTATAATAGTTTTAGTTTGCTCATTGGAAAGGAGAACTCTAAAGTCATTTCTAATTTTAATTCAACCTTGGATTTTTAATGCTATCCTGTTGTATGCTAGAAAAGGGCACCGATTCCAAGGGGGTTTAACAACTCTAAAATAACTTTCCCTAGATCCAGGAATACGGAATCACTCAAAGATGTTTGGCAGACTCAGGAGCGACAGCGCAAATCCGGCAACTTGTGTATTCTCTGTAGATATTGCTTATTGCCATGTATTTACAGAAGTGGCGACTTTTAGTAATATAAGCAATCACCAACCTGATGTCGTTTAGTTTCATCGTGATAAATGCTTTGGTCATTAGCATCACCTCAACGTGGATGTGAAACCACTAAAACCTATTTTGTCGACGATTTCTTGCCAAAATACGTATTTCAACCTTGTAGTTGTAAATCTAATATCTCAAATATTTGTTTTGGTAATAATTATTTGAGTTATTATTTTATTAATTGAAACATATACAACAATTATCAAAGAGAAACTTGTTTTTTTTTAATGCAATTATATGAAATAATAGATGAAATGTATTCTTCTCATATTGTACAAAATTCAGAACAAATAGAAGAATCAGAATAAAACTAACCACTCTGCACAGTAAATGTAGTTAGCTAAAAAAGTATAAACTATTTAATAAATACATGATCATTTGAATCCAGTCCTTCGTAGTTATGACTTGCTTCTGTGTCACCCTGCAGTTCTATGGCTATAATTAAATATACTTACAATATACATACTAACTAAAAAAAAACAAACATGTAAAACAAGTAATATATGAAAAAATAATTGGTTAATTTAACTTTTTTATCATCATAATATAATAAAATAATAACATCAACAATACAATGCTACAAGGGTGTTCAAACTAAGTTTACAAATAAAAAATGTATGCCGTTGATGGAAAAAAGCCAATTTTTCAAAAGAACACAATACTTATTTATATTATTGGAAGCTTTAATATGAATAGGTAACTGATTGAACAAATTAGGTTCGGCAAAATAAAATGATTGTTTATAAATATATATTTTTTACTTAAGGTGTAATAAATAGTCTTTGAATATTACTTCTAGTGTCATAGTGAACACGCATAGATCACTTGTTACCACTCCTGAAGTAAAATATCCTCAGTGTTTTAAAAATAAACAAATAATGTAAGGGTAGTATTTAAGGTTTATAAATAAAGGAAACGAATTTTTCCTCACACGTAGGAATTTTAATATAATCCTGATAATCTTATTTTTTAATTTTCTCATACTTTCCATCTTTGTTTTACTTGCTCCACCCCAAATAACATTTGCATATTGTAATCTTGATTGTATAGTACTATAATATAAATGTCGTAAAAGTTGAGCACTACAAAAATGTTTCAAGAAGTAGAACTTTCTAGCTCAAGAATTTAATGTTGACTATAATAAAGTTGAGTGATAATTCCATAAAAGTTTTCCACCTAAAATAACACCCAGATACTTAAAGCTATTACTGTTTCTATTCATGTACAACTACAATTTCTTCTACAAAACCTATCATGATATTGAATTTGTGATTCAAACTCAAATCCTCCATAATCGAAGTTCAGCAATTTTGTTTTATTTACGTTAGTTGTCATTTTGTTTTTTCAGTCCTTTTTTTCTTAGTAAGCACAAGCCTCTCCAATAGTTCACTTAAAACTATGTATACTAGATTTACTAGTTTCATAAAATATATAGCCTTAAATTAAAATATAAAAATATTTAGATTAAAAGGCACACCTTTTTTACGTACGAATTGTATTTCTTGCATACTGTTCCTTTTATCATAACTCAAAAATGTGATTTTATATTTTTTTTTTTATAAAATTTTTAAAAAATATTATAAAATCAATAATATTTTACATACTCTATACAAAATACTGAGACTGTGCGGCCTATAAATAAAATACATATCGATTTATAAGTATTTAAAAATAGTGGTACATCATATTTAAAATAAATCAGTCTCTCTGAGTGGGTAGTTAGGATCTTAGCTGTCATTTATTATATTTATCATAGGATCTTAGTTGACTAAGACCAGATTTCAGTAGTATCATTAAAGTAGGTATGAGAAGTTGGCGTCAGCAGTTTAACCTTTTGTTAAACGACAGCCGAACTGGTCATTATTATATTCTAGAGTTATTCTCAACCCTCAGGTTATAAATACTCCTTTAATTTATTTCAAGTCAATTTACAACATAGTACATTATATTAAATTGCATTATATTACATTATGTTACAAATGTGTATCTTAAAACCGAATTATTAAATAGTGTATTGTAATAATATTAAGCTACACAAGTTGTTGTATGGTTGTTATATTTCACTTTATGTAATGATGTAAAGTCATTGATTGCTTTATCCAATATGTTTATTAATCCAAACAACAATCCCAGATGAAAAACGGACGATTCAACACTCATATCAAAGGAGATATTGCCGAATTTCTTTGATATTTTATTGAGATATCAACAGGCATTTTCAGTTAGTACCCTTAAGATTTATGACCCTTTTCTCATTGTTTTTCGTTTTGATATTTGAACTATCTAAATATGTTATTCGCCTAACTTGATAGTAATATAAATATTTAAATACTTGTGCACTGGCTCATTGATATAATATTACACTTGTAAGTATTTAGTATCAGGTAAAACTAATTGATAACAACGTATTATGAGATAAATAGATTTGTATAGTGTTTATACGTTACAGTATTAGTTTTATATAAATATAACTTCTTACTACTGAACTTGACGTAAATGGTTATAAGTCTTTCATAAAAATAACTAAATAAATCAATTTATTTGAAAAGTCTTTATTCAATAATTAATTCTCAAATGTTAGTATACAAATGACTATTTAATAACGCAAGAAAAGAAACTTCTACTTTTAAACAAATTCATCGACTGAAAAAGGCATGCTAAATATTTACGTTTAAGTTTAAATGCTTTTTAAGAATATTTTATTCCAAGAATTTACTTATTACACATTTTCAATGCGACATTCTATGCCCATTAAAACCAAGCCCATGCATCTTGGTTTTATTTACCTGTAATGTAATGAGTATGTATTTCTCTATATCAGAGGTAATTTTAGATTGTTGGTTTCAAATTAACCGCTAGGAAGACTCGATGGCATTTACTTAAATAGTTACTACTTAAGGAAACCGTAAAGTAGCCTGATTTACGTAAATAAAATGAGAATTAATTTATTTTAGTCTACCTTGAACACTGTAATATATTTTTGTTTTACTTATCTATGAAAATAATTATATTGGATTTAAGTATTATGTTTTAATTGATTTATTTAATGAACAAATTTCAGTAATAATGAATTGTCAATGTCGATGTTAATCTCAAATCAAATTTAAGATTTTAGTCAGAAACAGTTTTAAACATCCGTTTTACCCACTCCATTTTTTCGGTGTATGTATAAATGTTACAAAATAAATAATTTGGGGTAGTTAGAGTGTAAAGGTAAATACATTATATTACAATCTAGATTATGTAGAGACGTACAAAACACGTAAAACCAGCCAAAATTAACACGTGGAATTAGGATGACAAACGATGTCAAGGCTGTTTAGCCTATGGGAGCAAGGGATTTGTTTATGTATTTTACGCATTGCACTTTTACAGTTTATCTAATCTGTAACCACTCTACACTATTTATGTTATAATACTAACTTTTACCATGTGAATTTAGACAATACTTAGTATTAACATTGAAATTGCAATGCTGCTTTATGTAATCATATCACTAACTGATCATTTCAATTAATTTTTGTTTTTTTTCCAAATGTCAATCTAATAATTTAGAAGGAAACAAAAGCTTTAGTGGACTATAAGAAGACTCTATTACCGTTAATTTTACAAAGTTATGGAATAATAGGACTTATTTTTAATATGATTATAAAATCAGTTCAAGGTCAACAACCACAAACTATTTTATTTTAGGGTAAAACAACTGTTTATTAATAATGTTTTGTGATTAACTTACTCGTAAAGTAACTCGATTTTATATAGTTAGTATTTTACTCATTTTGTTAACCTAATACTATTGGAATTGAAAACGAATTATTTTTGTTCACACAATTGAACATATTGTATAATAATATGATATATATATAAACGGTCATGTGGAAGGCAGATTTAGACCTGTTCACACGTATTTAATCATTTCTTTATTAAATGATGTATAATTCATACAATTGTGTTTAACTCCTGTAGATAAAATAATACAATTATTTTCACATTTAATGTAGGATGAAATATGGTTATGAATTAAATATTTATTTTGAACTCTCACTAGATTTTAAACAAATGCAAAATTATATTAAAATTATTAGTATTAGTTGTAAATGTATTGTTACAATATAAGTAAGGAATTCTTTCTTATATAACTAACGTTAATTTGAAGATAAAACGTTTAAATGAAGTAAATACTATGTAAATCGTCTCTGAATACTTCGAAATGTACGAGAACTGAACAAACCATCCCTAAAGGCCCATTCACTTTTGACCTGGAGCCAAAACGATTTGAAGTCGATCCAAACCTACAGCCGTCGTGATTTTAGGTTGTATTTCTATTTAAAAGTACATTCATTCATACAGGATATACATGACTTATAATTTAAAATCCATTGTTCTTTGTAGACTTATAAAAGATTTATATATTTAAATATTAAATAGTTAATATTATAAGAAACCTGGTAACGTATTATATATATGCACCTCATAGACATTTGTAGTTCGTTTTTGGTGATAATTTCGTAAAAATGTCAAATTTACACCACAAATAATATATTGTAAAATTCAATATTGTAATAATGTAATCAATTTTTAAGTAATATCCCAAGGAGAGATGCATTAATAAGGAAAAAATATATTTCAAATTTTCTTTTGTTTGAGAACAATCGTGGTTTATCAAGCTGAAGCACCATAAATTGTACACTTAACTTTACTAATTTTGGATTAAATTTCTTTTACTTATGTTTTACTTATTTTAATCATTAAAAAACGTATATAATTAATCGTAAACCTATCAGTTAAAAATCCTTTACAAAATGGATATACTTTTCTGTTTTTCCAATATAAATTATGAAACATTTGAGAAACTTCACTTAGCAAAGTACCTTATATAGATAAGAAAAAAATTCATAGTACTTGATGGCTTCAAATTCCATACGTTACGAAAATACCACCACCTTAAATGAACGAAGATTGGTGAATACGAAACACTAAACATACAGAATGAAGCGAGAAGAAGACGTATTTTGATCTTAAGTAAATTACTGTTGCCAAATAACAAGCACAATATTACCATTCGATTGAACGCTATAGATTGAAAGGCCATTGCAAATATAAAAAAAGGGGGGGGGGAATACTGACACACACTGTATCAACAACATGTTTTTGACTGCTAGGTCAAGGGATCTATGACTTCAGTAGAGTAAACTTAAATTAAACCATGATAAAAAATCTCAGGAGGAAAATAGTAAGCATACAACGTCAAGTAATAAACGCAATCTACAGTAAAACTCGTGGTATTTTAGGGAACGTACATGTATAAATATTTTTGCACAGACCCCATTGAGATACATATAAGTAATTTGTTTTAAGGTGTAATATCACGTATCATTTTCTTATTTTAGTAATTTTTATGAGTTAAATTAAGTAAAATCTAAATCTTTTGTGTTAATCTGCTTCTTCATAGTTTGTAAACTTATTTTGTTCGTTATCATTATCATCCACCAAATATAAAAAAAAATTTACAACGGTACTTATTTAATTTTTAAAAGCCTCAATATTTATTTAATTATTATAATTATTTAATGCTATTTTTAAGAATATTTCAGAAAGTGTATCTACAGAGCTTGAGTTGAATATTTAACGAACCCAAAGTAAACTGGAGCTCCCCAACTTGGTAAAAGGTAATCTGCCGCTTACGAACAGTGTGCCAAAGTTCTTGTTAGTATAATCCTGCTTGTTGTTTCATAATATTACACTAAAGGGTAAGTATCTTCACAATATGGCAATAAATATATGGCATAAAGTGTATAGGGATTAAAAAAATAATAACTGTACAAATGTTTATTTATGATTTGACATATTAAAATATTGTACTAAACCATTTTTTTATAATATTAATGAAATATGTCATGCATATAAAATAATTATCATCTGAGTGTAATTATTTTAAGTACATTATATATTTTAATAATATTATAATCTATTATTACATTTAATAATGCATATGATATAGTATATATCATATATATATATATATATATATATATATATATATATATATATATATATGATTAATAATAATAATATATATGATTAGTATATTTTATAAAATATATTTACATCTATAGGCTTATTTTCATACAAAAGTAATACAAAAAATAATGGATCATATTGTTATTTATATATATTTTAAAACATGCTCCCAGTGTCTAATATCGTCCCAAACACCAATAACTAATATATTTTAAAATTTAAGCTACTATTTATACATCAATATACTTATAATTTATAAAATCGTCGATACGATCACTCTAATGTTTTTACTTATATCCTTATACTCTTATAAATATGAGACGATAAATATAGATGACCTGTGTAGTCTGGCTACTAACTGAGCTAGACCGTTCCTCAGAAAGGCGATTTATCATTAGTAACCTTGGCAACTAAGGGACTTGTATATTTACGAATAATACGAACCACATGGTGTTGGTGTGATTTTCAGCTAATTTACAAGCAAGATACTAAGCTCTCTCCTTTATTCAACAACCGGACACTGACTACCACCCAACATGAACACCTCAAAAGTCTCTAGTAGTTTCCACGTTGATAGCAACCATTGAGTTGACCCCATGTCAGTATTAAGAAGACCGAGCATATAACACATTGCCTTCAATATCCACAACACCTTTTTTTCTCCAACAATGTGGGTTATTTGCATTAGTGCTGACATAAATATTTAAAATTGACTTTATTCTTCATAACAAGCAATTGCATTATCTTAAAATAAATAACCAATCTTTAATTACAAATTTAAAGTGATTATTGTTAAAATGTATTTAAAACTATTTAACAAATATTAACAAATACAAAAACATATTTCAAATAAAATAAATGTATGTATAAAAACAGCCTTTGTTATTTTTACCTTACGCTAATTTTAACAGTTTTATTTCACCTTATAAATTTAAGTGAATTATTGGTAGGTGTATGTAGTTTATTGATTTATTGGATTTAAATGTTTTGACATCTTATTATATTGGCTAACAATTTTAAACACGTTGTTTATAGCTGGCAAATAATAATCATGTAAAACATGTTTACTAACGTGACTTTACGTTACGTCAATATGGTACTGTACGTTACACATTTTGGTAGTATGATAAACATTCAAGGTTATGTTATAAATTTTAAAAATATACAATAAACAATATCGTCATATGTAACAATATATAACGTAGATTCATTTAGTATATATTTAAGAATTACAAATTTATTAAAATAATAATTTTAAAACAGAATACATATTAGATTATATCATATGTTATATTAGATATGTTTAAGGAAGATATGTTTTTTTATAAATTTATTCTATAAGTACATAGGAATCGTAATAGATTTAAAATTATTTTATGGAAATAACCTCATTTTTACTACTGTCCTTTTAAGTGTGAAGTTTTATTATAATCTCACCCCTTTGGTAAACGAGTTGTGCTAGTCTCTAAGCACCGTTAACCGACCTTTTTCCTTCATACTTACCAGTTTATCTTACAATTTAGATTATTGTAACAATTATTTAAGTGTAATTCTAACATGTAAGTAGAAATACTAATGACATTTTTCCACTTTTAACTATATGATTTCTTATATGGGATTTTTTTACGTTAAAGGGATTAATCACCAGTCATAGAATTAGGTATTATATATCTATGAAGTTAAATATTGTTGAATGTAATTTATCTTGTTTTTTTTTGTTTTTTTTATTTTATATATATATATATATATATATATATATATATATATATATATATATATATATATAGTATAACGATATTGATTAAAAATACCCCGATTACAATTTCCTTGGTTTAAGTAATTGAACAATATCATAAATAGCAATAAGCTCACATTCAATACCTCCATGAGAAAATCAATTTGAAATATACATGGAGTAAAAATTAAATAATACAATTTGTGTTTATAATAAATACTTGAAAATTATGTTACCAAGAGACAGTGAAAAAAATATATTATTTCGATTAAAAAAATATAGATAAACTATTTGTCGTATGTATATCATATATTTATGATATACATCAATTGTATACAGTTATTTATCAAAAGTAAATAATTGCAACCGTTTTTAAGTTATGATTTATAAAACAACACAGTATATCATTGCAGTTTTCTATGGTAAAAAATGTGCTTTTCGTCAAAATAGTATAAGAAATTTTCAATATCATTTCTTAAGTAGTTTCATACAGAAGTGTATTAATATATATTATTTAATACAAACAATAAATAACGGTATGCCAGGTGCTACTTCTATAAAAGTGTATTGAACCTACAACATGGGTTGTAGGAGATGTCAACATCAGTTGTTACTGTTTATTGCAGTACTCATGTCTTTGAGGTTTGCCATGCCAACACCAAAACGCAATTGGAAAACAGTCTACACAACATGGATATTGTACCCAGTGTTTGTTTTCTGTCCTTATTGAACGGCCTACACGGAAGGGAGGGAATGTCAACATTAACTGTAACTGTTTATTGCACTACCCCTGTTATTGAGGTTTGTCATGCCACTACCAAAACGCACTTGGAGAACAATGTACACAATATGTGTATTGCTCATTGGGATGACTGATCGAGTGATTGCAATTGGTCTGTATTGAATGTCATACATGGGATGTTCGGAAATCTCTAAAATAACTTACAGACATCCAATATTTGAATGTTGTGCTTTAGTTATTTATAAACATATAAAAGCCAAATACTACTGACTGAATAATAACAGTTTCTCCCTCTCTATATATTTCGTCAATGGAAAGGTGCTAATTTGTTTCATATGATCCTGACGCATTTAAGATTGATTTTGAAATGTTTTTTTCATAAAGATATGAAATAGGTTAAATGGTAAATACCACAAAGCTGGCTAATCAGACATGCTGTTAGCATTAACGTAAAGCTTACGTTGTAATAGTGTACGACGAAGCATAATGAGATGATTTTTTTAGGGGTGCAATTTGTTGATAAATGAAGAAATACGACATTTTTTAAAGGCTATTTGACTGATAAAGCTTATTAAATATGATACGTATTACAAGCATTGCACTTTTTTAATGTATTTTGAGGTTAATGGTCTATAAAGTTAATAATCTCTCTGACTGAGGTGAAGAGATATTGTCACAGAGAACGTCATGAATTGTATTTTACGCAGATGGACGAGTTCGATACCTTGACTGACATGTACAATCAAGTCAGCTACTTATGATAAAGCCACCATCACCTTTCCTCATACTGGGTTTAAATATTAAGGGGCACTAGCAAAGATTTTATGAAATAAGTGTTTCTACAAGAGTTTGTACATGAATTTTTAACGAGATAAATAAATAACAATGTTTTTAAATTAATTAAAATACAACCCTAAAAATTAGGGGGTGAACATATTGTAAATCGTATATAAAATGTACGCTAAATAATACAGATTGCTTTATGTATTATTAACAATAATAGAATAATTATAACATAACATTGCGAACTATACAACACTTGAAGAGATTTGTTATACAAAACTTTTGAGCGCAAATATATAAAAAAAAGCTGATAGCTTATTTAAGTAGTTACTTTTACAAAAACTAAATGAAACCGTTTGCAAGTGTTTGACCTCAGTGGCCAGGGAAATGTTAACGTGCTCTGTGTCAGACCTTGTGATGCGGGATTCTTTATGATGAACTTCTAATGAACACATCCTTTTAGTTACATCGTTTTGTTACTACACTATGACAAAATGACATCTTTATCACGGTTCTACAAAGATTTTATACAGTACTAGCTCTACTCGCCCACTTCGCCAGTAAATTGAGTTTTTATAGTATGGTATGTATATAAAACCATATTCTAAATGGGATATAAACAAAACTCAATTTACTGGCGAAGTGGGCGAGTAGAGCTAGTACTGTATAAAATCTTTGTAGAACCGTGATAAAGATGTCATTTCGTCATAGTGTAGTAATAAAACGATATAACTAAAAGGATGTGTTCATTAGAAGTTCATCATAAAGAATCCCGCATCACAAGGTCTGACACAGAGCACGTTAACATTTCACTGGCCACTGAGGTCAAACACTTGCAAACGGTTTCATTTAGTTTTAGTTTTTGTAAAAGTAACTACTTAAATAAGCTATCAGCTTTTTTTTATATATTTGCGCTCAAAAGTTTTGTATAACAAATCTCTTCAAGTGTTGTATAGTATAGTGTTGTATATATATATATATATATATATATATATATATATATATATATATATATATATATATAGTTTACTACTTTGCTCAATTTATTATTTTTAATTTTAAAAGTTTATCCTACCACAGTTTTATCAAATTTGTTTTTATTTAATATATGTTAACAAAATAAATGAAAAAAATAATGTAACTGCCATAAGAATATCATGGAGTTTCAGAGGTCACAGGTTTGAGTTCTAAGTTCGGAGAGCAATATACATTCATAGTAAGACTCTAAGGGCCAAGATAAGCCTATGTATAACATTTCAAGTCGTTTGGACTTATAGTTTTGTAGGAATAGTGATAAGTGGTAGATGGTGGATAAATTTAAAACCATCCGATTGAAATCAGTTTGTTTTTTTAGATAAAAATGTTTTAAAATATATAAAAATCTGTAAGTCCACTTTTACAGGGCACAAAGTACTGTTGTTGACTCTGAATTAGTGAAATATCGGATTTATCCCTATATTTGACTATTTACTATGAATTGGCTATGCATTTGGTAAATTAAATTAAATATTTATTATTAAAATCAGTTTGTTCTCTTAGATAAAAAGTTTTCTTTCAATTTCTCAAAATTTGGATTTACGATAACGTTTAAGAAAATGTGTACACCACATTTATAAAAAAATGTATATGGCAATACATTATCAATAAGGTAATAAAATAATTGATATGATTAAATAACTTAAACATCCATTTTTCTGGGTTTAAAGAGATTTTCACTAAAGGAATTTAGGGTTTGAGGCGGGAGCTGTGAACCTCACTGCGGATGATATTGATCTAACACCCTAGCTATGCAATTACTCGCTTGCCCACAACACTTTCTGATGGGAATATAATTTTATAAGTTGCTTGCTCATAAAAAATAACTGAATAATTTTTCATCTTAAGAAGTGATAATGATGTATAACACGTTATTACTCTGTAGTATTGTTTAATTATAAATTTAATACACATATTCGTCATTATTATTTAAAATACACGACAATTACTTTGAAATATTGCCAAAAAAATTTGAATAAAAACTGTAAAACTAACCAAAGAGGAATATTTAGCAAATTACTCATAAAATTACTCTTATAAACAATGTTTTTTTTTTTCTTTTATTAAATAGTGATTTTCAAAATATCTAAAACTTCTTTCGGAATAGTAGCCCCAATTAATTCATTATGTTTCATGATTATCTAAAGATAATAATTATTATTTAATGATGATGAAGACTGATCTTTTCACATATTTATGTACTTAGCGTTATATTGTCTGTCAATTTATATACATACAATATACAATAAATTATAAATTTTAAATTTACTAAAAATATACGTAATTAGTATACACTCCAAAATAATTTTGCTAATAAAGTTTACATCAATATCAGTGGATATGTAAATAATAACATATTAATAAATAATAACAAAATTCTAATAATGAAGAAACAAATCATAAACTGTGTAAAATCCATTTAAATTACCATATGTAAATTTAATATTTTTTGATGAATATATTTTACCAATAGTAATTTTTGTGGTCTGTGGTAGTTGGTAATAAAACTGGTTTATCAAATTTAACCAACAGAAAATTTTACTTATTGTAATTTATGTAATACATTCTTTTTTTGTAACGTCCAGGTAATTTATGATTGAAGAAATAATTTGTTTTAAAAGTTTATTAGTTTTATTCTATTTACTTACTTTGTTTTAGACTGTACAGTAACGAATTCTATATCTGTAATATTTACTTCTAATGGCATATGTTTAGCTTCCTCCGGCAATAAAAATCTGTAAAATAGCTAAAAAGAGTCCTTATGTTAAAATAATGCAATTAATGTATTCTACAAAATAATATAATTATAAAATTAGAAAACTAACTATACTATTAGTAGTTAAAATTACTAACGCAAAGTTAGCGATTAATATGATTTTGAATTTGTTACACATTCAACAATATTTTTAAAATGTAATAAAATTTTCCATATTTCTACACCAAATCTAAACCAATTTACTCAATAACAAAACAAATAAAATACAATAAATATTAGAAAAATGTTTCCCAACAAAGATCATATATCGGTGAGTAGGAAAAGAGGCCTTAATGAACATTATCTTAATAATATTTTATTAAGAAAATGATACTGATATAAAATATTTACAATTATTTTTCAATAACTGAAAATCACATTACAATGGAACAGAAAAATATTACTTTATGTTTCGTTTTAAAGAAAATGTAAGCTTTTCTACAGTTAATAACAATATTTGGTGGGGAGAGGGGGTGGAGACTGAATACACATTATATATAAGATTTCAAAACTGATAAGCAGTTAAATGAATTTGGAAGGAAAATGTAAAAAATTTACAATTATTAAATATGTTTCAGTATTGTGAAAACTAAGCGAATTGAATAAAATTACAATCATAAAAATTTATATATATATATATATATGTACATTTTTTTACATATACAAACACAATATTATATAGTTATCCAAATAATTGCCATAGGTTTGATTTACAAGTGGATATAACAGTAGGTCAATATAAATATAAACGAGTTACAATCAATCGTTATACGGCATTATTGTCTACTAATGGAATTCAAAATGTTTGTCATTTATGTCTTAAACATTAGGTATTGGTAATAGACTAGTATTTTATGTCTTTTATATTATTTGAATCTAAATAAAAATGTTTAATACGTACATATATATGGAATGAACAATGCATAAAAGACAAATCTTCGTGTATCATTTTAAAAACTAATTAGATCACTTCGAGATTATATATTCGAGATTGTTGTCATTAAATATAATTAACACGTCCCGCCATCATAACACAGAAACATTAAAACGATAGTATCTAATTATGTGCTTTGATACAGTAAAAACAGTGTGTGAAAAGAAATTAAATTTCACATTATGAATATATCTAGCCTGTATGTAGTAAATTGTATGTACTGTAATAAATTAGGATGCATTTTATGCATAATATATATTGTAATACATTATTTTTAGAAGTAATTTATGTTCTGTGTATTTGGAGTATTTAAAAATTAAAATTAATTGATACATAAACTAAACACCCAATTATAAATAAGTATTATGATAGTATTTATTTACTAAACATATTTTTAAACAGCTATGCTTTAGTGTTCATAAAATTTAAAAATAAAAAAAGTTCTATTGATTGCATAAGGAAGCCATGGGGAAGAAAAGATCCGTGGTCTTCACTAAACTGGAGTATAAAGATTAATCCCCTGCCGTAGACTACTTCCTTGGGGATGAAGGTATCTGCCGATACGGTATGATAATGTAATGGCCTTCCTACTTCCGTTATATGACGTCATAGCTCCATTTATTTCCTGGTTTATTGCAGTAATGTGCTGAATTCCATTTATAAAAACTCTTATTTTATCTCATGGTGGTTTTGGTTGTGGATTATATTTATTAGCCAAATAAAAAAAAATTTAAATTACAAAATGCAATAAATTTTGATCAAACTATACAACACTATTGTTATTCAGATTTAATTATTTTGGTAAATTTGTTTTGCTCCGTGATTAAAAACATTTTAATAATGTATAATAATTTTCCACGAATACAATAAAATTGAAAATACATAGTATCTTTAATAATCATTTTTAAATTATGAGGATTAAATCATCCTATTAGTTTATTATTATTAGCAATTAAAAGAACCATGCTCTATACATCGGGATTTTGGTAATATTTAATTTTAACTTAGTTTTAGCCTCTTGAGATTATAATATGAACTATGGTCCTACTTTAATAATCAAAATGTAACAATAACATAGTTCCTAAAAATTATAATTTATAATAGTACAACAAAGAAAGAAAAATTTTGGGCAACTAATACTTCTATGCTTACGACAGTAAATCCAAACAATGGGACCCCAAATAGAAGTGCATTATGAATTCACCGATGATCAACTTAGGTAGTCATTAATCTACTTTGAAAGTTCATGATCATTTTTAAAGTCATAATTAAGCCAAGAGTCCAATGGGGGTTTGCATTTGAGTCCAATGTCACCGAGTGTCCTTTGGCTCGGATTCTGTATTGTATACGTGAATCTTTGATCAGTTGTTGATACATCATTTGCATATTACTGCAATTATTGTTTAGTATCAAGTGGCATCAGGTATGTGGTATTGTGTTTACGTACCACTCGACTGTATGCAGGCATTGTTGAACTTACCATCAAGTGTGCTTAAGCAGAATGCTGGTAGCTTTAGCTTAACTACACCAAACTGTTATATACATGCATTTTAGTTTAGGATTTACCGCTATGATATGTTTTAACCTGGTAGATTTATATTGTGGATTTTACAATAGTTAATAAATAAATATTAGGCAGTGATATTATGTATAAATAAAGTAAATAATGTTATTGAGCAATAAGTTAAAAATCAAATATAATGGATTAAAAATATCATATAAGGAGATGAGCTATTGAACATTGTTGACACACTTACACTTTCTTCAATATAAATTTTAGCAGTAATTTTGAGTATTCAATGTTGTTGTGGATTCATACTTATATTTTCTAGTATGATTACTTAAAAAGTGAATAGTTATTTAACATGAAAATAAGGTGTACTTTTTAGAATATATTTTGTTCCCAATAGTTAAAGAGTAAAATTTAATAGTTAAAAGTATAAAATAACCTATCTATCTATTGAAAGAAATGTTCTATTAAACCACACTTGTTCTAAACTAAAAAAATTATAAAATTTTTCCAAATTAAACTTTTGTTATTTTCTGAATGATAAATACTAAGCTAAAAATACTTTTAAACGCTAAAAGATAAATACTCCAATAGCATAAAAATTTGCCTTGGTGATGGAAAATATAAAAATTTTCAAGAGGAAATTGAGAAATAGCAAATTTTAACAAATTAGTTAATGATAGTTTTGTTATAAGTTACCATAAAGCATAATCAGTTTTATTCAACTTTTTAATTAGAATTTAAATAAATTGTTACGAGAAAATGTAGCAAATACAACAATAGATTAATAAAACTTTGATGGGTATTCCCAAAAAACTGGTTCAAGTGACTGACCAGTATTAAATTAATTATATGGTCGAAGTCGATCACCATAATATTTGTGCATTTTTTACTTGTATTGTAATACAATTGTGCATTTTGTGCTTATATTGTAATAATGTAATTGTTGTGTGACATATATTTGTACTGTATATGTGCCAACACGTATATTGCTAATTAGAAAACTATTTTCTAATGGTATACGAAAAAGAATAGATGAATAATTATTTATTTTAGGTAATCATTAGCCAACTCTTTTATGATAATGTTTATATGATAAACTAACTAAAAAATTAAATCTAGAAAAAATGTCTCAATTAAATATTTGTGTATGATTTGTTCTATTATGTTTATTAATAATAACAGATATTAAAAAAATAATTACAAGTTCTTGCTGGGAAGTGGGTAGCTATATTTTTATTCCATATATTTTTCAAAGTTTAAACTATAATACACTTGGAGCACTAAAACGATAATTTCCAATATAATATTTGATACGTTATTATTTGCATATGCAATAAGTTGCTTTCTCCTTGCTCACTAATTTTGGTATTACTTTAAATGAACGGGTGGGTCAGTAGATCGATATCCCTGTGCGTCAGTGGTGGGTGGGTGGGTCATGTTTCATGATTTCATTTATGCGTTTACAATTATATCAAAGTAAGTAACTTGAGCCACAACCTAGTCTACCTATTCCAATTAATTCACCAAATCAGTGAATGTAAAAATATGAAAAATATATTGACTTAAAGGAACGTAGCACAGCAAGGAATCTCTATAGACACTTTTAACATGTTATTAAAAGGACATAGTATGCATAATATTCAACCTTATTTTAATCAAGACATTTATTTAAAATAACATATATGTTCCTAGTTGTTACTTTTAAGTGAACTGTTTTAAAGTAATTTAATATGTTTCATAGTAATATATTGATGTATAAAGAAATTAACTAACAGCCACAAAATAGGTTTAAAATTAATATTCGTAGCATAATAACTTACTTTAATTGTTCAATGAAATAATTTAATGTTGTACGAGTAACTACATTGTGATATAAAAGTGAACACCAGCGTGATAAATGGGTTTCACCAAATGACCTCCAGAACAAATGAATTTGTGTTTACATTTTAAGGGGCCCTAATGAAGCTTTTGTGTCACACAAACTCATTAAATTACAGTTAGCACAAAACAAAGTCGTCAGTTTAATGTATGATATGGTTATACTATTACGTGACAAAATCTATAGTTTCCAGTGAAATTACGTTATGATACATACTATAGTAGATAAAGGGATATTTAATATAATTTTACATAGATGTAAGAGTATTTTTGTTGAATTAATGGTAATAGAAAGGCCTTAGAATATATTATAGATATTAAATTTGCCATTTAATTTACTATAATATATATAGGTAACAATTACTTGTTATGTTAAATTTTACCGTAAAATGAAACCATAAAATTTGTTATAAAAATAAATAAGTAGAGTTAAAATAACACATAAGTTTTGTAATTATATTAAATAAATTAGGCTTATCTCTGGTAAAATGTATGTAAATAATGTATTAATGTATTTACAAATAAATCAATATTTGTGTAAACTAAGTACATGTTTTTAAATTGTCTAAAAGCAGTAAGTTGTTATTCACATTTTTTACAGTTCAATTTTAAACTAAGTTTGACTGACAAGTTGGAGATATGTTTGTCCAACCCTTTAGCTCAAACGTGACCTCAGACTGATATGCGTTGTTTATTTTTTATGGTGAAATCCACACCTATTCATATACAGTTAAAAATAACAGTTTAAAGCGTATAACACGTTCATAATATCTAGTTTTTCTTGTTGTTGAACATAATTCTATTCATCACAGGTCTCATCATATAAAAACGACATCCGTGGTAGTAATTAGTAAACCAAATGTTTGTTTTCAACCAAAGTGAATAAAATTTATTATTTTCATCATAACTCCGTTAGCATTAATGATATTGACTTAGACAAAAACACATTTTAAAGGTCCATTTACGTACTATAAAAAATATCCAATAATTTGTCAGTATATAACTTAGTTTTTCAACTATTTGGCGTTTAAGATTCCTGTGAATGGTTATGTTCTGTGTCGGGAAACGTCGTTACACCCTTGGTGAACCGTGACGTTTTTAGAAAGGAGTGTTTTTAGGATTCTATAAGTTTCTTTTTATTAATTCCTAGTAATTTTATTTTATTAAAAGGAACAATATTATATTTAGTAAATACGTAAAAAATGTGTTTTATTTTAATTAAATATATATAAAATGTATAGATAAATGGTTACCGATTTACTTCAGAGAAACAACTTTTCCTGTGTTGTGTGATCTTAGCTAATTCACCTAATTATACTATTGGAGATTTATCGCTTATTCTTGGGAGGAAGACACAATAATTAACTTCATATAATAGCAATATACAATATTTCTATTTATATTCTAGTTCCAATAGAATATTTATACGTTTCCTGTAATAATAATACATTTAATATTACATACCCTTGCACTGTAAATCACTTAAGTTTCACATTTTATGTAACGCAAAATATGAACACATAATATAATCTAGTGAGGGATCTTATTTTACCATAACCCAGTTCATATACATAATTAAAGTTGCAGGAACACGGTGATGAATTCTATTTACAAAACCTCTTCAATAACAAACAGGATGGAGCTAAATTTGTATGGCATTAACTTGTTATGGTTAAATGAAGCCATGATGTTTTTATTTATTTCCTGTGTTTTTGATAGCCCTGAAAATTGGCAAGGTTTGTCATATATTGAATCATTCATTAGGTGTATAATAGCAATAATGTTTTATTGACAGACTTCCAAATACGTCAAGATTACATTCATATACAAGGATTTTTACCATCGATTACATCATGGATCTAAGTACAAAATGTACGATCACTGGCTATATTGACATATGTAAAGACTGTGAATAGTGTCTGGTTGCTAAACAAATTTATTAAATGAAGAATTTTTAGGTAAAAATGACAAACAATCAAGATTTGAGTATTTTTGTATTTAATCATTTACGCGTCGATGTGTACAGCCATAGTGTCGTGCCGCACGAGTCTACCACACCAATACATCAGCGATATATTCTGATTACTTTATCCAAAACATTACAATTAAGGGATTTGAGATGTTATTGTTGTAAAAATGCCTCTAGCAGGAACAAATGTGCAGATGATTTCCGTTGTTATTAATTTAAAATTAATTTTAATTTTAAGTAGTGCCCTAATAACTAAAATTGTTGTAAATTCTAAGTTGGTTGAATTGTTGAAGGCATTACAATTAATAATGAAGAAAAAAAATTTGCTGCTGTGTGCCAGTACCTTTCAAAAAGTTTTTTCTTTTTTACAATCAAATGAGATGACAACATTTTGAGAATAGTTCGTAATGTGAAAATAAATTAAAGTTTAAATTTATAATCTAAAGCTTTTTAAATTTTACTTGTTTTATTTTTACGAAGTGCTTTGCTTCATAAATAAATGTTACAAAAATTTTAGTTTTTATGGGTCTACTTAAGATTAATACTAATTTTTAATTTCATAACAACGAAAATCATCTGCAACTTTCTTTTCGAAGCCAGATAGGTGCATTTTTATTACAATAACATCACAAATCACTTTGTTGCAATATTTTGGATGAAATTAATCAGAATATATCGCTGATGCATTGTTGCGGTTGACTTGTGCGACACGACACCATGGCTGTACACATTGACGCGAAAATGATTAAATATACTAAAATATTGATTGTTTCTCATTCGATTTAATTCAAATTAAAAAAATTTGAATAACGGAAAAAATATATTCTTGTAACTTTTTGTAATCCTTACTTTTAATAATTTACTAAGGATCAAACATTTCAAAGAGTTGCCATTTTGAAAATAATTAATAAAGAATTTATATTTTTTTATGTAAGTAAGAAAGGGGTTTTATTAAAGCTTATACCAAAATTGAACTATATAGGTTAAATAATTTAAAAAATAATTAATAGTTTAAAAAAATACAGAATGGCGGAATTTACTAACTCCTAGCACTGTACGTGTAGGAGTTAGTAAATTAACCACTGTAAATTCATGGGGCGGCGTGTTGATCACTAACACTGTACGTAAAAGGGTGGGTGGGTTGATAGCTACCACTGTACATAAAAGGGTGGACGTTTATAGATGTTTATTTTTATTTTACACCATCAAGAAAAATGACATACCGTAACGAATTGCGTTAGAATATCATAGTAATACATAGGTTAATATTCATATATTTTATAAAGACAAGGTTCTATATTGATTTTGAATTAGTGCAAATAGTCTACATGAGAGAATGTAGTTTTTTTTTTTAATTTTAAGGCCGACTCCTTTTAAGTATGGGTACCGGAAGTTATTTGTAATTTTTAAGTATGATGATAAGTAGTAATTTAAATGTATTTTTAAGTATGATATTATGTCTAGTTTTGACCCACAATCAATACCTGCAAAGGTCCTCAAAGAGCTCAGGGACACCCTGTATATATAAAAACCATAATTTAATTATAATATCTAAACATTTAACTTTTTCTACAGTCTACGTTTACAATAGATTTTAAACACTTATAATTATTAATATTAATCGTCTTTATTCAAACCTATTTAATCTTGATATTTAGTTGTAAAACATAACTACGCAAAAGTAATTTACTTCACGTATATTTGAATAGGAAATGTTCTGGATAGATTAGAGAAAGTTGAGAAATATATGCATGACGTATGGAACGGTTTAAACCAAACTGAAATGTGGAAGCAATGTTATTACCTGTTTGTTGTTCCAAACCTCGAAGATTACATATTCGTGTTGGCAAAAGAAACTAGGCAGTCTGCGATTGGTGAGTTAACTTTGTAACTTAGTTGCAAATAAATTGTAACTTAAAGTCATTTTATAATTTAAACTTGTTAATATTCGTCTGTTAAATAGTAACAATTCTATTGTTCGACTTAAAAACAGGTAAATCAAAGATAACATTATTTGTAGATATTATGTTTTTCTTTTTTATTTCAGATTACGTATCCCTACAAACATATGATCAGAATGTGTAGACCTGTAAAAATATAATAATATACATTTTCACAGTTACAATATTAAAAGAATTAGTTTCATACTATCTGTATAAATATAATAAAAGTACAAATGCAGCCTAAAACGTTTAGTAAGACTTACTGGTTGTAAAACAAATGTTTTTATAAAATAGTTTATGATCAATCTCTTTCGGTTACGATTCCTAATGTGTTAAAAATATTACCGTTAAGCTACGTTGAAGTGAATCAAGGTTCATAAAGTAATAAATGAGTATATTTAATTGAATATGAATACACAATATTAAATAGTTTAATATTAAGTTGGTGTATTTGGTTTTTGGTACGTTAATTATTTACAAATTATATAGTATACATTATTTAATGTATATTCAATTGAGAGAAGACAAATATTTGTTTAAAAATTAACCACCACATTATAACTCGTGTTTTGTTGTTCCTATGTGGTGAATTTACCTGATTTTAAATCACTAATAAGACAAAGCCGTGCAAAGAAAATTTTAATTTTGTATAACTAAATATTTTACACATAACTAAAGGGTTCAGATATGTTTAGATTAATAAAACATTTAACAACATTGGTGACTTTAGAAGTAAAATATTATATCATTTGCCTTAAGAAATCATGATTATTTTTACATTAAAAAAAGTCAAACATATTAATCCATTCAGTTACGTGTACAAACTTATTTATAAAAAATTAAGTGTGTACTAATTTTCGTTTGCAAAATATATATCAGTAAATAAATATCATAGTATCGTCTCAAACTATGTTAACACCAGTACATACAGTAGAAAGGATTTTTATGTGGAGCCTACCCTGCGAAAATGGTGTGATAAGCTTCGTGACGTAGAATGTACCGTAAACATGTGTATGGTATTGGCATCCTGTCCCTTTTTGTGACGTCACTCCTCGCACCAACAATATAAGCAGTTAAGGAACACTTTAAAAATATTTGGACTAACATCAGAAATGATAAAAAATAATACATTATTTGATGGTTGACTAGTCTTGTAAAGCATACAAAATATACCGTACTATTTTTCAAGTTTTTTTTTATATGTAAAATTAAATGCATACATTGAATAAAGACTCAGATCAGTCATGAATTCAAAATAGGTTTTGACTAAGGAATGAATAATTATGAACAGTATATAAACATATGCAAAATTATAAAATAAAATAATAACGTTTAATTGAAATTTATTGTTAATTTGTAAACGTTGTATACAATTGTTTTTATATAAATAATGGCTATTTAAAAGTATTTTATTGGAAAACATTTAATACATAACTAATGTCTTTTTAGTAAATGTATTTACCAGAATAATACATCACAGAAATTATTTATAATTATAGCTTTGCATGGAGCTTTACATTTAGTGTGATAATAATATAGTCGGGTTTAATATATACTAGACAATATTTGACAAATATGTATAACCATCCATGATAAATCAAAAGAACTTACAACAATTAAATAATTAATCAATCTTACCTCTTCATTAAGATAGAAAACCTCTATGAATAATTTATTACAATAACAATAAATGTTCATTTGGTCAATGATAAAAAGCGAAAGTTACATTATCTGCTTCAATACTATACTCGTGCAGAAAATGTCATGTAAGAAAATCTAACGTTTTTTGAGTTTATTAAACAACTTATTAATATTATTATTACCATGAAATATTGGCATTATTTCATTGGCATAATAGATTTGTACTTTTTTCATTTGTTCTGTAGTAACAGATTTTCATAACCTAATTGGTTTTTAAGGAAATTACATGTACTTAATGCGCAGTTACTAACACCTTGTGTGTTATTACCTGCTCTTATACCTGAAGCTGAATAAATTAGTTCCTAGTTGTATCATAAATTTAGTGTTACGAAAAATTTCAAAATACGTTTTACCCTAATAAACACAAATATCACTATCCTTTTGTTCAATTACTTATTTTATTAGTATTCATAAATTTAATACTAAGTTAATTTCGTTTACAATAACGTTCAATACTACCACAAGTTTTTTAAACCCTCAAATATAATCTTATTGTTGTTTAAATATGCTCTGTTACGTATAATAATATAAAATTATCAAAAACAATCAATTTTTATATTATTGTTCAATAAATAATTGTTGTCAGGGCTTTGCTTTTCAGTTGAAAAATGTATTTATTTATTTACTCTTACATATACGCAATTCATTTCACTATGGTTAGATAAATCCAGACAGCAGACGACTACATGTAAAGCATGATGTGAGCTTTAGTTTATATTGTTATTCTCTTTTTAAAACTTAACTATTACGTATCGACTAAAAACTTGTAACTTTATATTATATTATTAGTATTCTCTTTCATAAAGTATATTTTTAGTTTTGTCAGATATGAGTGTTTTCAAAATTAAATATTATTTGTATATATATAATTAAATTAATTTATCTTGATTGCCTATCGTATTTGATACATTTTACTGACTGTGAAATGTAAAAGTAATTTCTCTGGTAAAACTCGCTTGCCATTAAGAACAGATGTAAGAAATTAGTCATTCCCTCAAGTCCCCAATTAGTCCCTTTCACTGCACGGATAAAGGAAAGGCTGACTTCCATTGCAGAGTTTATCCAAGACTAAAACATATATCATTTTGTTTGGAATTTGAATTAGCAAAAGGTAAAAAAAAAATCTAATTTTGCAGACATATTTTATAAATATTGATTAAAATTGTTAGGAATTATTTTTACTAATTAACTAAACTTGATCTTTCAGTCCTTTATTAACTCCCTTTCTTATTTTTATCAATCTGCTCATAAATGCACAGTTATATAACAATATATGATTATTAATGACATGATGAATACAGTATAATCCATCGCAATTATCTAGATCATAAACTATGATGGATGGTTCTCTAGCTGACAGATTTTCTTTAATTGCACTTAGTTAAACAAAAATCCTAAGTGTTGTATACTATAATAATTTATCAGAACCAATTTCAGGAAATAAAATGCATGTTGTCATACACAACATTTGAATTTTTAGCATGTTTTTAGTTTGTTTATTATTTTAATTTAGCTCTATTTTTATATACGATATAAATAATCAATTCAATATTTATATCAAAAAATATCAGGTTCTTAGAGATAAAACAATATTTCCATTGCACTGGCAAAAACACTTTAAAACATTTATCACTTCTAAAAATGGAGAGCAAAACTTATAATTCTACAACTGTTTAATGGACATTACTTATTTGTTACATTTGTTGTGTACTTTTTATTTACTTTCATTACCATACATTATTCTGATATAAAAGTATGAGGTAATATTCTATTACATTAACACGAAAATATGTAAACGCACGAGGATTTTTTTCCTGCAACATGAATGATTGTATTATTTTCCTTTTCACCTTTGGAAATTATCTGTTATTTCTCTATAACAGAGAAAAATGAGTAAGTATGTAAGAAATATTTTGTAAATATACAAGAGCTAATTAAAATCATTACTTCCAAACACTTTAAAATTTTTTTTAAAATACAGTTAAATGGTCTAATAGGAAAACAATGATTTAAACCTACATGTTTATTAATATTGTATTTTTAGTTGGATAAATCGCTCAACTAGTGCATGCGTTGAATGAAAAGCATTAGAAATTCAGAGAACGTTCCTCCAATTTATTTACTGTGTCCCTCTAATAGGGTAGTAACCTGAGCCGGTAACGTGAATTTACTTGCTAATGGCTCTTGTTAACTTTATAGCCTTCAGGGTGCTGCTTTTTACTTTGTAAACCATTACCTAACCTACACTTCTAGGTCTACATCCTCCCATATATTACAGATTTTTTATGAATTTTTATTTTCTTAAAGCTGAAAACTATTGAACCATGACCATCATTCAGTGCATTCAAAACTCTTGGCCGTTATGAGGTGACTTTTATGTGTATTTTACTATAGCCTATTGTGGTTATATTAAAGTCCGATACATGCTTTTAACCAAACAGTTATGATACTCTGCATTTCGAAAGATTTAACGGCATTCTTATACTATGTTATTAATTATGTATTAATAACATAGTATTAAAACTTGCAGGCGTGGTGGCTCATTGGCTAAGGCTTCGGACTGTGGAGGGTAAGGTCCAAGGTTCGGACTCCCAATAAGCCAAAGGTCGGTACTTCACTCGTTGAATAAAGTTGACGCACAGGCCTGTAGGCCATGTCAATTGACGAGTGAAGTTATAAAAATTAAAAAAAAAATACACTATCTTGATACATCGAAAACAAATATTTATTTACAAAATAAGAAATATATTTCTGGAAATGAGAGTAAAGGATTATTAGGTACTCCAGACACTTAAAATAGAATGATGTTTAAACTATGTTTAAAATTGTTAAAATAATATAACTGAAATACTATAACACTTATCAGAATTTAAGCCTTTTTTTCTGGACTAGGCTTACTAGACCTCTTTCAACCTTTAAACTATCATAAACCTCAGAAATGACAATGGTCTGTTCTTAAAACATTAAATACTACAAATGTTTGTTATAGTTTCATTTTTAATTCACAAATTACTTTAAAATATATTATTACAATAAAAAATGTTGCTATATATTTCATATTAGTATTCTAATTTCTACTAATTCGCATTAGTAACGAACTCTTAATTATAAATGTTTAAACATTTTAGTTAAGAATCTTAAATATTATTTTATAACATGCTCTTAACTTTATACTTTGTTAAATAAGTGTAAAGTTACTTCTCAGAGAGATTTTTGTGCTGGAATTCCTAAAAGGGGATTTTTGCCCTCAATACCAGCGGCTGGAGACGTCATTAATCTGGCTATGTGTCACAGTACTTCATCTTTCTCCCCGATTAGCTTATACATGACATTTCTGAGGATGTATTCTTTGATGTTAGTTGTACTTTTGAATACGAGAAATAAATTTAGTAGTTGTAGAAAATAATTGTACTAACTATAAAATGTTTCATGTTAGTATTTTTTAGGTTGTAGTGTAGTTTATATTAATATGTAACACAAAATAATCAATATTATTATTTATAGTAATAATATTGATTAATTAAAATATGTTACTACCTTTAGTAATGTATAGTCCATAAAGAGTTTCAGTACATATTATTTAGTAGTAAGTTTTTTTAAGTTTAAAATAAATTATGAGCTTAATTAAGTAGTTTTATCTGTAATATAAGACTATAATAACTTACTCAGCATCGGGTTGAATTATTTATAGTCACATTTTGTAAATACTCTAGTCAGTATTTTATCTGCTCAGTAATATCTATAGTAAGCCGCCATTGGCTTAGGAACTACTGTAAAGTTTAAGGAATTATCTGTAAATGTACTGTTAAAGGTTTAATCTTAGTCCAAGGGTATGAACCGATCTATACCAGACTATTCTTTCAGCTGACAATATGACTACTTCAATGTATTAAGGATACAATGTAAGAAGTAAGACTTATTAGTTACACTCTTCTAACTGACGACCCACAGCTAATTATGTCAGTAACAAAGAGATGACTATTTTTATAGGACCAGGAATAAGTAAACACAATTGTATGTAGGGATAATTACTTGATGGTTAAGAGATACATATTTTGGTCCCTTCGCCATTATTTTGATAAAAGTTTTAGACCACTAAAAAAATGTGGTATATTTTTTATAGACCACTTAATATTTAATACTATTAAATAAACTTTTAATATATATTTAGTTCAGCAATATCCTTGGAATTATATGTATATAACACCAATAAAGTAAAGTATTGTACTCTGTATTGAAGTGTATGCTCCAGTTATAATCTGGCAGTATTGTCATCAAACCATGTATACGTCCTTATAACTGTAATTATAACGAAATTAACTCATAATGGAGTCACAATACTGGTCCGTCGTGAGTGTATTGGGGAATATAATATTACCGATATTTTCCGTTAATTCACTACCACTATTTTTTTTCGAAATTGCGGTTAGGTTAGGTTAGTTTAGATCAAGTTAGACTAGGTTAGGTTATGTGGATACTAAATTTGTTTAAAAACTGGTGTATACAATTATTTTCTTACCGCCGAATGCGCTCTCCGTGTAAGTTCTTGGATAGCGATAAGATAAGGCCAGCAATATCAGATTCCTAGTGGATAAGGAATACGACAGTAGACGTAAAAGGGATTGGGGAACAGTTCTTAGAGCAACAGAATATTTATCAAGCAGCAGCAAATTAAGGGAAACAAAAAATAGTAGTGGTAGTATATTATTGGAAAAGATCCAATATAGTAATTAAAGTAAATCATGCTATACACAACTAGTTGATGTATATTTATTACATCACTTATAAACGTAACGTGTTTCAATTACTATTAAAAAGCTATTTTATACCTTAGACTCTTAATATATAGTTTTAATTAATATAAATGTACATAAGTGGTTTGCAGTTTTGTGCAAGGATTGTAACTAAAATAGTTTAAATATGCACATTTTACCTCTTAATCTCATTAGAATATTTAATAGTCATAGCATATCAGGTTATAAATAAATAATAGTAGGTTATGATAGTTTAAGAAACAAAATAATTGAGATGAATTAAAGAAATAGGTTATACATTTATATTAATTAATTTTATTTTATATCCTAGATAGCGGAAATTGTTGGTTAATATATGCAATTTAGACTTAAAATACTTGGTATTGGTTTGAGATGTATAAAGTCAGATTACCTTAAATGATTTCTTTTTGAACTGATGGAAAGTGTGCAATAATCCCTAAATACCATATTAAAGCCTTCATAGCCAACACATTTTAATAATAAATACAATGACATTCTATATAAAGAAAGGTCCCATATTTCTTTGTTTGGTTTATTGTAACTAAACCCATAATCATGGTGTGCCAAAGTTACGCGTATGGTTACTTCAAGCATTGATGGAAAGTAATTACCCATTATCTTAAACTACCCAATAAAAAAATCTATTGTAAACAGATTTTAAATTAAATATCATCACGTTTTACGTAAAGTTTTTTACACCCCAAACCGATGATTTACTTGACCCGGCTTTATTTTTCACACGCCATTTTATAGTTACTTGAAATTGGTTATCATTTATTGGTTTCTTAACCCGTGATCACTCGCGTTGCTAAACTTCCGTGATCAATCGTGCCGTTAGGGTGCTTCTAACTCTTGTCATCCTCTTACTATTCGAAGTATATGTTGAATAGACGTATAGGAAAGGAGATGAATAAATTGTTAACACATTTTAATCACAAAAAATTACGTTTTATTTTAATTTTCAATTTATTAATTTGCAAATAAACTTAAAAACACTGAACTGGCAGCTCCGCGATCACTCGCATCGTTAGAATGGCTTTAATACTTTTAGTAACGTTTCTCTCGACCTGTTAGGAAGACTCTAACAAAGCGAAGTCGCACCACTTCCCCATCCACTACTACCCCCCTCCAACCACACTAATTTTCCCCAAATACTCAATCAGATGGCTAGGATAATAAAGAAAGGATTATTAAACGCTCAGACATATACAATCATAATTTTAAATTTGTCTTAAGAGGAAGTAAATATGTTAGATTCAATCTAACACATGCAACAAATATAATATGCAACAAATTTGACTTTGGCCAAAGATGAATTTTGATAAAGAAAACAAATCTATAGAAAAATATTTAATACCACTGTATTTATTTTTATCTTCTTTTACAGCAACTTATCATGTGCTACTAATATATACAATATTTTATTGATAAACTGTACAAATTGATGAAAAAATCATCTTACGGTCAAATAGAAATTTTCTTCACTTATAAAATTAAAATTCGAGTGTTGTGATAATATAATTACGGACCGAATCCTTAAAATAATAAATGAATAAATATATACAGTGGTATTGACCTACCCCCCCCCCCATACACGTACAGTGGTATTGACCCAAGCGCCCACCCATACACGTCCAGTGGTATTGATTGAAACGTTTACATTTTATCTATAAACAGTATTTATAATTATAAAGTTACAGATATGTAAAATAAAATGTCCTAAATGTACTCTGCTACTGATTATTTAGTAGTGAAATTGATCGAGTGCGTCTACCACTGTTAGAGAGCAATCCCTAAAACAAATGTTCTTGTGTTGACATGTCATCCAAGTAATGGATCATTGTCGTTAAAGTCTCTTATTACGTCACACTGTTATTGTTTAACTTATAGTAACATATAATACTTAACTACTGCTTTGACTCTTGTAAACACTTGCTAACCATCTACTCTAACAAACATTGTAGTAAATGTGAGGTATGTGTCATAAAAACACTTTAAACTGATATACGCTAGCAATATACAACCAAACGTAATGTTGGACTCCCGATATTGTTAACTCATATCCACCTGACCGATATACTTTTGCATAAAAACAATTCTGCTATTATTATATTGTCAATTACTAAGAGTATAGAACGATGCAAAACTATTTCCTTTGCCCTTAATAATAATAAATTAATATAAACTGGAAAGTGATTAATAGCAATCCATTACTCTTTTTTAATTAATGTTTTTAACTCGAATTCATAATATAAGTATATTACTGTGACAGTTAGTTTACCATTGTTGAATATTAATATTTGTTTGTAAATATTTAACTAATTTGAAATTGCTTAACAATAAATATACACAACACAATTGAGTGATGTAAAAAGTTAAATTATTATGAACAGACCTTTTCGGTGGAAGCGCTTAAAACATTACCGACCTCGGCTTCATACACCAGCTATGCCATTATTCTGACTCCATGATTACTTTCATACTTAATTATAATTCTTCGTGTTGAACTTTTACAAAAAGGTCATAAAAAGCTTCGGGTGAGACGCTTCATGTCTAAACACTGTCGCACTTATTACATCCCAGTGATATTATCACATCTTATGGCCCTATGTTATTAAGTTAACAGCATGTTATTGTTTGATGGTATAAAAGTTCGTTACTTGTAGCATGCTGTATTAATAAATTATACTAACTTCTCTAGTTTGAAATTATGTAATGCAACCATTTATTCATCTTTCCCTGTGGTTATAATACTTTCTTCCACCTCCAAAGTGTTCAAGAGAGCCGTAATATAGTTAGACATGACATTAGTATTTATTAAATTCAATTCTTAGACTATGGTTAGAAAACTAAGCAGTGGGGGTGGAAGAATGATAGGAATAGAAATAGTTACATTGCCAATACACATGTTCCAGCCTAGAATTAAGTCAATATAGTTTATTATATTTATCTATACAATTTTAATATATTGATAAACACATATTATTTTGTTTAGTTTAATTTTTATTTAGTCTAATAAGTACACTTATTTAAATAAGATCTTACTTTAAATCATCTATTTGAAATTATTTAATACAAGCACCTTGATTGGTTTTAATGTTGTAAAAAATATGTTTAGTAGCTACGTAATATTTATAAACACTATATTAGTATTTTGATGTAACACTCATTCCACCATGTCAAATATAGAGAGTCTAATAGTAAAACTTTTAATATATGTAAAAATAATTTCATAAATATTTTTTTATTTTAAATTGAAATGAACCATACACATAATTAAAAAATAAAATATAAATATATTTGATCATAATAAATATAATACAAATTGGTGATAATTCCTGTATGAAATCTGTTTTATTTTCATAAGTACTTAACACAATACATAATTTTGTTATTTATACTTACATTTATTCAAGTACAACAGCTTTTAACTAAACTTAAATAAATCATGAAACAGTAAAATGTATTATATAAGAATAGTAAATAAATATATTCATATGAATTCAAAATAATATATCAAGAATATGTCCAGTTTAACCAAGTATAAAACATATTTTACACAGTAATATCTATCATTAGTTAATTACCAACAAGTGCATGGTAATCCAAATAATAGGAACAGGTTTATTTTAAACTAAATAACAATAATGTTTACAGTAACACGTGTGAAAGGTATCAAAGTGTTATTTGTAATAACAAAGTTGTAAAGTTTTATTTTCAATTTAACCTATTCTCTCTTTTAAGATGTTCTTCTCACTCCTTGTACATCACCCTGATTTGATGGCTAATTTACATTATTTTCTAAAAGTACTGTTTTTGGTTCGAAATTGTAATATTATTTCTGCTTTTAAATGTGTGCTGGATGGAAAAATATAAGGGTTATAGACAACCTGTATATTTTGGAAGAAAATAACAGATAGCTTCTGTACATCCAATGTTATTCAAGTAGACGAAAACCGTATAGCTTATTTATATGATTACAGCAGACATCTAAAGCAACAACACGTTCCAAATCTAAGTCGAACAACAAACTTGTTGTAGGGTATACATAAATGTAACCAGCATTACCGTAAAAAAAGAGAACTTTATAGAATTCCCTTTAAAAACACACGTTATTATTCTTTTATGAAACAATAATAGAGAAAAGTGTTAACATTTCTAACGTGTTCAGTTACAAGGGAAAAATATTAATAACGAACCTAATTGTTAAAGATTCGAAAATCCGTCAGTTCAAAATTTTAGTTTTTGAAATAATATATAAAAGCACTTTCAAAATAAACAAAAAAGCATTATTATTATTATTATTAATATATATTATTTATCATTACTGTAAATTTTATATTTCCCTTCCACGTAAATAATATTATATTTTTATTGTTATAGGCGGAACAAAACTATAAGTTTAAATGTGAAGGCTTAGTAGATATTATTGCTATCATTAATGTTGTATTATTACTACATACCTTAATTGTAGATGCGTTAGTGTCGTTTTTCGAATTAGTTTGTATATAATTTAACATTAAGTATAAGTGTGTTAGGAATTTGCCTTAAATTGTGTAGTAAAAAAACTTTATTTATAGGGTATACAGATTTTGTTATTTCATTTTAAAACAGCCAACTATTTCATATAAATAATTACATTTACATTATAAATGGAAAATAGTTGAGCACAATTTACAAAAGATTCATAGCCACCAAAAGTATCAAAGATTATTACTCAGCAACCAATTTTCTAATTTGTTTAAATAATTTATATATTTATTTAATTTCAACAAAAGACCTTACATATAACTATTTATTCATTCTTTGTTAAAATAATTCCTGAAGAAGGGGTTACTCGTTATTGTGTGCATGAAAATGTCCATGCAATTGTATTACATTTCTTTTTTACTTGTTTTAATATTGTGAGACAATGTTCATACATTCAAGTCTATTTAAAAGAACAACAATTATCCTCGTGGTTTACTGTTAAAAACAACCTGAATCATACTAAAATGGCCAACAGCAAACTATTCTACTAACAAATTAATGGACTGTGTGCGCAGTACAGCGTTACTCGGAATTCATTGATTAATCAAGGACCATCTCCAATGGTTCAAGAGCCCTCCTGAACTTGAACAATAGTTTACACCACTGAACATAAACAATACTATGCAAAAAATACAATAAATAAAATGAAATTGTTTGGAACATATAGCTAATACTAACATGTTCTTGTAACTATTCCACTATACATTTGTAAAATATTTACAATAATTACTATTGGCAAGTTGAGATAAGGAACTTATAACAGAATATTCCTTTTTTGCAGTAATAACCTAAATGTAAAAACAAGGTACATATAAGATTTCTAGATCGTCTGTAATACTGGATATAATAAATATGACATACTTAATAACTATATATTTATATCATCTGATCAATCTCTATAAGTACAAATAAATTGATAAAGTAACCATATTATAATTCTAAAAAAAATACTCGTGTAATGATTTTATTGATTGATAAAAAAATTTACACGTTCAGTTTTTTATTTAAAAATCGTAAAATTAACATAGCTTAAAGATTTATTCTATAACAACCTCAATTATTTTAGTCTGTACACCCTTAAATGCTTCCGAAGGTCAACGTACTTCATATTTAAAACATTTCAAACATAACATGATTTAATTGCACAACTGGCTTACATTAACTTAAAATTCCCACTATATATTTCAGTTAATATTTAATCATTATTATCATTACCATACAGTATATATAATCATTATTACCAACCATCAGCCAAATCATTATGGTGAAATATTACATTTTAATTAACACTTATTATATTTATATTATATAATTATGTATTTAATTAATTTATAATATTTGTAAGCTACCACATAAAATCATTCGGAATGTTTATCTCTAGAGCTTGATTTGAATATTTAATGAACCTAAAGTAAACCCGGGCTCCACAACTTGGTAAAATGTAATCCGCAACTTACCAACAGTGTGCCAAAGTTCTTGTTCGTATAAACGTGCTTGTTTTGTTTTAAAAATAAACGAAATGGTAAGTATCTTCACAATATTGTACAGATAAACTGTACTAAGTTACAACTTACTAGCCTTGTAAAAATGTATTTACTATTGCTTTATAGATTATTGGACAAATTATACACAGTTCGGATGTAAAATTTTGAATTAACTTTAAATATGTTTTAAAGATATTCCTTTTACGTATGGAATCGTAACAGTTTTTAGAGGTTTCTGTTGTTCACAATTTTTATTTATGGTGGAGCTTATGGTTTTCTGTTTGCTTTTTCAATAATTCCTTTAGAATAATTATTTGTAATCAAAAGATCTATTATTTCATTTTCATCAAGTATTTTGTCTTCATTATCTGTCATATACGTATTAATTCTTTTAAACAAAATTTGTACAAGACCAATTTTAACATGTTGAGAATAAAACAATTAAATATATTTTAACTACAATCTATAAAATATATTTACATTTATTGACTGCATTTTCGTAAAAAACTAATTTCTTAAATTTAGTGGGACATGTTGACCTAAACATAAATAATTAAATTGTATATATTAATCATGTAGCACTATACCAGCAAACCTATACTGTACTTTAGAAACTCATTAATACAATTGTCATTTATAGGTCTGTATTTGGTATTTTATAGGTAGCCTATGTTTGGATTTGGTATTATTCTTTATAAACACAGTAATTTTATCATGTTAAAATTAAGTAATGGTACTATTGAACCTTCCTGTGGTACCAAATATGGAGTAATTATTATCCAAACATACTTAAAATTAGTTAAACATTGTTCACAATTTACAAAAACAGATTGGTTGTATGAACGAAAATGGAAATTAACTTAACACTATTGTAAGATATGTCTGTATAGTTTTTATCTTAAGGTAACTTAGCATTTTTATAGCAACCTACCTAATTTAATTACTTTTACATTGTAAGATACGACATTAGTGCAAGTACTGCAATTTGTAAAACCATATATGGATATAAAAAAATATTTTGCAAATGTTTTACTACCTCATTATTAGTTAACTATTAATTGAACACTACTTAGTTGATTACTAACGGTATTGATTTATAAAATATTTATTTTAGTTTAATACAATTTATTAAAATGTAACTTTTGTTCACACGCTGAACACAACTATATATTTGTAGTGTTATGCAGTTTATTGATTTGTTAAGGTCAAACATATATGAATTTGTATTATGTTAGCTGTAAATTTGTTAAAAAAAGAAGTTTTCATCTGACAAATAATTTGAAATTATTAAACCTATTTAATGTAGTTTTAAGTTACGTCATATGTTTCTTAAATTTATTTCTTCATTTATGTACTATGATAAAATTCAAGGTGATATTAACTTATTTTCATAAAAATTATTCAAATTCAAATTTAAAATTTCTTTATTGTACATTGACAATTTACATTGTATTACAAACGTCAATCTTATAACTAAAAATTAAGTAAGCAATTACAATTGTATTTATTCCAAACAAAATATATTTTAACATGTAATAAAAACTAAATTAAGTTTTATTATAATTATGTATAAATCAAACTGAAATACCTTGAAAATAATTCTATTTAAATCTGGAAATATTTTGGCAATAATTATATTTTATTTACATTTGGAGAAATTCTTTGACGTAGTAACAAGCCTTTTCAATCAAAAAATTATGTAAGGAATTTTTAAATGTGGCTATTGTATCTACATTACGTATTTGTTCTGGTAATTTGTTGTATAACTTTGGTCCTATATTCTGAGGAAGGGTTGACGAAAGTTCCAGTCTATGTGATGATTGCCTATGCTGGTTCCTGTGCCTTGTTTCATAATTATGAACAGTTGCACTGGTTACGAACGTTGTCAGTTTAAACTTATAATAGATCAACATTTCGTAAATGTAGAGTGAAGGCATTGTTAATATTTTGAGGGTTTTAAAATAATATCTACATGATGCTCTTCTAGTTAATTTTGCAACTAGACGTATAGCTCTTTTTTGTAAAGTAAAGACTCTCTTAAAATTTACCTGGGCTGTTGAGCCCTATAATTCGATACCGTACCTCAGCCTCGATTCTATTAGTGATGTATATATCAATTTCATAATTAATAAATTGTTATAGTTGGAAAACCTCTTCAAAAGAAATAGTTGAGAGGATATTTTAGAGCATAGAAAATTCACATATGATTTCCAAGAAAAGGAATTGTTATGTTTAACAATATTTATAATATCCTAATTTTTTATCTATTATACGATGAATAATTATTAATATAAACATTTTAAAACTTAAGTATATTAATTACGGATATAATTGAAAAGCTGATGTTTCAAGAGTTTTAAAATATAAAATTGAAAGCATATTGTAATCGTAACAGGTTTTGAATGAATTTTAGTCAAAAAAGTCTAATTTGTCCTACTGTCCAGTTAGGCGTGTGTTTTATTGTAATAACACACTTTAGGTGAGGGAATAGTACTAACGCCTCACTTCTCAGTTTCTTTAAGTATATAAAAATAACATTTAATTACGTGTGATTTAAGTGTCTATTGAAGTGTGTCCTACTAAATACGATAATCATTAAAATTGCACTATTCTTAAATATGTCGTTATATGGTATTTTTGTAACTTTAAATTTATAAGGTATCATTCATTAAGTACACGAAATATTTTTCAAACATGTAATTTTTTTCAGTGATATAGAATTACTTATTAACTATATAGGAACTTATTTATATAGTAACTATTTTAAAAAGTAAGGGGTACACCGATATATGCCTACTGCATCGTTTGCTATCGGTTTGTATTAAACGTCCTACACAGAAGGGAGGGGATGTCAACATCAGCTGTTACTGTTTATTGCAGTACCCTACCCTTGTCATTGACGCTTGTTATGCTACTACCAAATCCCACTGTGAGGTCTATCTATACAACATGGCTTCCCACTATCCTTAATGACATTATTACCTTTGGATATTACATAATAAGTGCTTGTTTATATTGAATTATATTTAATCAACCACTAACGTTTAAAATTAATATTGAACACGTAGATTGTTAACAATATATTGGCGTTGCGTTACTAAATGAAAGAAAGACATTTCTCTTTAATTCCTAGAAGGCAGTTTTTGTTCTTAATACAAATCTTAAATATTATAATGGAAACATTTTTAATGTTGTAGGCTTAAAAATATAAAATAGTACTACCCTAAATAAATATGTTCTCACATAATTCCAATGAATGAAGAAATACAAATACTCAATGTCATAGCTACAATTTTCTATATAGTAATTTTTGCGATGATTACATTTTTAATTATTTATGATTCCATCTTAAGGATGTTTTATACATACTATACTCTTTATATAAATCACTAATAAAATAAATGGTTTTAGGTCATTTAAATATTAAAATATTATCTTTTATTCGTCCACAAATTTAAAAACCATGTTGCACTGACCAAAAAATCACCACCTTCAAAAATAGGAAGAATTCGGCCCATTAAACGGTGCTCATATGCTTCATATAATTCTAATGTATTTTAAGAAAGAGTTTAAAAATATTGTCTGCTAAACAATATAAATGGGTTACACAATAAATTCCTAGAAACCGACGAAGCCAGATATTTTGACGCCATGAACTAAACAAAGCCTTAGAATGGTGCGAATTGAGATGATATGCTATTATTTTAAAAATGTAGGCCTGAAATATGTAGAAAAAGTTATAAACTGGGAAGGTTTTTTACCAATTTTTGACTGTTCAATGTCATATAATATGTTCTTTCGTAGTACTACATTGCAATTATTTAATACATTTCCTAGCTAATTGTCAATAAAGTTCATAATCCGTCGGGCTGTGATAATAATAGGTTCTATAACATCTTTTCGATTTGTATTTTATGCAGACGGGTGGATTCGATATGTCAACTGGCCATGTTCAATCAATTCAGCCCTTTTCGATAGGGCCACCAACATAATTGCTTATTTTGTTTTGAATATTATAAACTTATGTAGTCTTAAATAAGAACACATGGAAGAAGCCAGTCTAATATTATAGTATTGAGGGAAAATTACTATATATTTTTGAAAAAGTAACTATAACAGTGTTGACACATACATTTTCAATTAGATGTTTCCATAACAATGTTTTTAAATTTAACAACATTTATTACTGAAAAGAAATGGGTAAATACACAATTTCTAAAACTTATATAGTATGTACGATACAGATAACTTCCTATATTATCTGTATTGATAACTACGTATTACTAAGAATTTAAGTTTGGTTGTTGTGAATTATGTTGAGAACGCTTAAAAGGATTGTTTGAAAAACTTGAAGTGTAAATGGCTAAACAAAGTGGGTAATTCATAAAGACCAAATCTAAATGAAACCATTTGCAAGAATGTTTGACCTCAGTGGCCAGTGAAATATTAATCTTGCTCCATGTCAGACCTTGTAATGCTTTATTCTTTGTGTTGAATTATAGATGAAGTGGTGCACACATTCCTTTGGTTACATTAGTTTTAAACACTGACACAATGCTGTCTTTATTAGATTTCTGAAAGTGTTTTATAGAATATTTGCTATTTGTATATTATACATTGACTACATTTATATGTAAAAATTATGTTTGTCCTCAATTTATTTTCAATGTGTCTTGGTTTATTACTGTAAGGATACAGTAATTTTGACGATGGACTGTTTAAAAATTACATTTTACGTTCAAAATTATAAACAAAATTAATTTAAATTTAAAATACAATGCATTCAAAATCAATATTTACAAGAATAAATATATTTATCCACGAAAGTAAAAAATTTATTTACATATGTTTATTTAAGCGTATAATATATTTATTTACTTTTTATATATTTAATATTTGTGATGTGTCTGAAGATGATATCCTAACTATTGAAAGGCCTCACCAATAAAGTTTTAAATATTGGTTTTAAATTGAGTTATTTTCAACAAAAATGAAAAATATTTTTATTTCTTATTATTAATTATAATAAAAATACCCATTACAAAAATATTCTAATTCAAACATTTTAAGTATATATATATATAAGCGTTACATCGTTCTAAGGTTACTCGGTAAACATAAATTGGGTGGCTTGAATTTAAACTTCTGTAACAAAAAAACATTCAGTAAGTTGTTAATGATAGATACATTTTACAAAGAAACCAGAAGGTTTTTTGAGATTATTCCTATACGCACTAAGAAGATGTTGATTAAATGCATTTTATTTGTACTAACAATTTATTTCTAAGCTAATAATCTTTATATAGGCTTATTAATAATTGAAAAAAAATTGGAATTCAGGCTTATACAATAGAATAGAAGAGCAAATATTGTTCTTAAATTTAAGACTAAACATATTAAAACATCACTTCTAATTAATTCGTCTATTTTTTTAAATTATGATTATTATATTTAACACTTTACTGAAGTACGTTTACATAGTAAATATATTAAACGTATTTTCGGACTATTTTCATCTTTAGAAAAACAAGTTTGAACTAACTTCACGTTTGAACTAACGATGTTAGTAAGTTGTAAAGATTTGCTTGTAAATGACGTATATAGGTATTGTGTTTTTAAAATTATCGTATTCAAGTTTTAAACAAGAACTAATTAGGAATGTTATGCCTAAGACTTATAATATGAATACAATTATGGAATAACGTTGGTAAATCATTTACTGCCATTGAATGAAAGTAACTGTTTACAACCTACAGAAAAGCCTGGGCTCCTTTTAGCATTTTATAATTCATCTTTCATTATGCTTTAATAATAGCCATCTTAAAAAGAACCTCTCAAAAGCCAGGCTTTCGTAAAGAAAACGTATTCCAGAATTGTTATTTGAAAGCTTCTCCTTTGAGTCAAAATCCCTTGAAGGCTGCAACTTTACTCTTAGTGGTATAATGTATTACTTTCATATACAAAAAATCTGGGGATTAATAATAAGTTTTACTATAAATGTAAATAGAATTAACAGCCTTAAACTATGAAAAACTCTATATTAGTTTAGAATATTGCAACCTTATGTACCTTTAGTGGTACTAGATATACATATATTGTTATAAGGAGGGTTGTTTAGAATAATTATGACTGTATATATTTTATGTTGCAGTATTCTAAAATTGTTTGTATAATTAACAATATTAATAATAATATAGTTTGAAATTGTCTTTCTTCCTTTTTTAAATACATTGTTAAATTGTATAGTTTCAATATACATTTTAGTAGTCTTGTTATATAAATGCTGACTAATAAATTATTTACACATTCTCAAGTAAGTAAATACGTAAAAAACATATTATATAACATGGTTTAGTAATGTACGTAATAAAAAGACCTTTATTTAAATTTACCACTAAAACTAATTCAGCAAATTTCCTTCTATATATTGTCAGCAATAAATTTTAATATCAAAATAAAATAAACTTATAATGATGTCACCTATTTATACCGTCGTTTAAATCTTAATAATTGTCCATGGCTTGTACTAATTACATATAATTTATAAGAATTAAGATGTCTATAAGCATTTATTAGTATATGCACTATAGAAGCCAGCTTGTTTTCATAGATCAATCATGTTTATCTCGAAGCTATAAAAAATGAAAAAATGTTTTTAAAATTCAATCTTAATCTTTGTTTTTCTTTTAACATTGTATACTTTATAATTTTAACTGTTTTCGATGAAGTATAAGAAAAACAACTTATCGTTCACAGCATATTTTGTGGGTTATTGTGTTATTGTACATTTTGTAATAGAAAATTTGAATAAATTCTTTGGTTTATTAGACAAACAAATTATTACCAGTAAAATGATAAAACGTATTTTTTGTATCATATATATTTATCATGTAATGAATATTTAAAATTAGGAATATTGGTAGTTTCAGAAAATATGTACACCTCATTTACAAAAAATGTATGTCTGAATACATTTTCCAAAAGTTATTTTAAAATATGTACATAATGCTAAAGATTGTAAATTTAAAGCATCAAAGAGATTTTCGCTAAAGGAATTCAGGGTTTGACGCTTGAGCTGCCAACCTCACTGTGGACAATATTGATCTAACACCCCAGCTACGGAATTATTTGTTTGCCTAAAAAACGTTCAGACGAGAAAATAATTTTACAATGTGCTTAAAGATCAAGATAACTAAATGTTTTCATATCTCAATATGTGATAGTATTATCAAAACATATTATTACCTTTATATTTTTTCCGATATCAAATATTTATTTAAATTTATATAAATTGAACAGTTAGCATTATTATAATAAATTATTCAAAAAAGAGATTGTAAACATACTTTAAAACTGACAAAAACTAAAAATAACAATAAATAGCCTATAATATGTTTTTCATATAGAAAATTGTTGTTTCCTATTGTAGTGATTTTCATAACAGTTATTACTTTGTATCAGCATAACCCAGTTAATATTATTGTGATTTTACATATTCTAATCATAATCTGTTTGCGAGTTAATGAGCAAGTCACGTTATCATGTACATGGTCATCTACATCCTGTTAGTTGATACATATTTGTTTTTTGCTCCATTAATGTTTTGCTTTTCCAACAAATTAAAACTAATAAATTGACAAAAAATAATTTTTAGTTAAATAATAAAGTAAATTAATATTTAAAAGCAAAATAAATTTAAAAGATTTTATACAATTTTACCATCAAGTGTACTAGTTAATTATATTCGTATTGTGTATTCGTATTCGTTAAAGTAAATCCGTTACATTCCTGACACGTCTTTACTTATCTTATTCCTATTTAAACATTGCTTTGTATTATGTAATAATAGCATAACACTTTTATATTATTGATTTATACAAAATGAGTAATAAGTAAAGTAATAATACTGGTATGTATCTAAATTAATATAATTTTCAATTTACATTATTTATTTATTCAAGTATTACATCAAATACATACATATATTGTCCTTAAAAAACTCTCTAGCCAAATTGGCTGGTTGAGAATTGACAGTTATATATATTATACTTAAATCAAACAAATATTTTGTTATAACGTATATATATATCCAGAAAACATTAAATTACGAAAACTTGATAATTGAATTAAACAAAATTTCAAACAGAGACTCAATAGGTTTTTATTGAGATTAAATATAAAAATTGAGAATTGAAATAAATAGTTAAAACAATGATAATAGATAAATGATGTTTACAAGAAGAATAATTATAATTTAAAATATGAAAGAAAACTGAAAAAAAACTGGCATCCTAAAGCATTTTCAGTGGGAGAGGAGATATAATGACCGTTCTTACCGTAAAATTATTTATATTATTATATAACTGTACAGCTTTCAATTTCAAGTTTCTCGTTGACTGTGACTTTATTAAATTACTGTGTTAATTTGTGATGAGTACTTTAATAAGTTATAGGTACGTAGTTTCAATATTTAAAGCTTGGAAATATACAATTAGGTATGAACATTACAATATAATCATAAATTAAACTTTGTTCTCTAGGACTTAAAGAATAATTAATAAACATAATAAGTGTATTGAACTATGTACAATTATAAAGTAATAGTGACTAGTATAAAAATCTTATTTACAAAACATAAATATGCTTGATGATAGATTATTATTAATAAATATAATTAGTTATCACACTGCTGTTTTAAATTAATACAAACTATATGCTTTGAAAAATGTAAGATTTAGTAAGAATAATCCTTTAAGAATAGTAATGAAAAATCACTTTTTGGACCAGTCTGGCCTGTTAGTGGTAAATGTAATGCAATTAAATCAATTAACATATTTTTTTATGAATTTTATATAAATATTCTTTAATTTGGTTCTTGTATCGTTCATATTTTTGTATATTGAGAATACAGAAGACGTCGAATCATATTTTAAATACTAAATTATTAAACTAAATGTACTATAATTTATACAACTATTAAATTGCTACTTACAAAGCATATAACTAAAAAGGATATTATTAAATTTAAAAAGAAAAATGGTTTCTATTGAATCTGTAAGAAGTTTATGTTAAAGGTTCCTAGTCTTTACTAAACTGGAATATAAAGATTAATCCCCTGTCATTGACTCCACCCTTGGGGATGAAGGTATCTGCCGAAACGGTATGATAATTTAATGGCCTTCCTACTTCCGTAATATGACGTCATAGCTCCATTTATTACCTGGTTTATTGCTGTAATGTGCTGAATTTCATTTGTAAGGTTCTCAACTTTATATTACTGATGTTGAAGTTATTGAAAATGGCTATTTAATTCCCTGATCAAAATAATAAAAAAGTTTTATGTTTGTAAAAAACACTTTATTACAAGCATCTTATGCAATGTAACTTCCTATTTATATTTATTAATTTTAGTAAATACAGTACACTCCCTAGTGTGAGTTTAATATGACCATTAGATTACCTTTCAATCAAGTAATGAAACTTTCTCAAAACAAAATACAATTGGAATTACAATATATCTTCAATATTTATTTTAAAATATAAAGAATTGCAACGTATTATTAATCGAGGAAATACGAGATATTTCAAAGTCTATAATATTTCATTATTATTATTATTATTATTTATTACTAATAAGCATATCGTATGGATATAAGCTAATAGTGTGATAAATGTACATGATCATGTGAAGGTATTGTTACCAATTAAAATAAACTGGTCCTTAAAAAGAACCATTTATTATTAGTCTAATAGCCAGGGCAGATCAGATACCTACCTACAGCTTTACATGGAATCAGAAACAAGTAATACTCGTATAAATTTCAGCTATTCGACACATCTCTTTTCAGTTCTATACCCTGCACAAATGTTTTACCCTTACCTACCACTTAGTATGGACACCCAAATAGTAATTACGATGATGGCAACCATTGAGTGAAAGCCATGTCGGTATTAGGTGGACCGAGCATAGACTTAATCAAATACTACAATATCCACAAAACGTTGTCACTAAGTAGCAGTGATACATCACTGCGCCAGTAGTGTTAGTTTTTATAGTGTTTAGATTATAGTATTTCTAATTTGAAAGCGTCTTAATTTTCTTTCTTCACATTACAATATAAAAGTTTTCAATTTTTATATATTTTATGTATAACAAAGCTTAATAGTAATAAAACACTAAATGATTTTCTATTGTTAACCAAAAGCTCAATTTGCTTATTATTAAAATTTAACAACATTCTAACAATGATAACTAACAATGAAAACTAGTTGATCATCATGAATGATGTCATATACTGGACCATTGAGTATCTATTCAGCTGGAATTCCGTATCGTATGTGTGAATATTTCTGGGCAAAATGACAATTGATCCATGTTATTTATTCATCAATTTATACGGTAAGGAAAGTAATTATGATTAAAATGTTACATGAACAATATTACATTCAAAAGCACCAGGTAATAAATGATGTTACCTACATATTATAAAATGATGCGGAAACTGTCAATTTTATCTTTTATTTTTAAAATCTCATGGACTACTTATTTATTCGTATTATGTATTACATTTATTATTATTTTAAAATAAAATAAGTTACTATTGATTATTATTAGAGTCAAATTAAAAATAATTCAAAAAGAAAGTTTTTTTAGTTACAATTATTATCCACCCTATTGTGAAAATATTTAGTTTATACGAAAACCGTTATTTCTAGCATAGTAAATTTGCTGTGAGCATATTGTACTGTAGATTTAGTCTTATAAATATAATATTTTAGATTTAGTACTGTAAATTAGACTACACATTAGAATAATTATCATGACCTTAAATTAAAAAATCTTTTTACGAACTTTGATTGTCACGTTCTGATTATTGAATGCAATTTAGTGTGACATGCTCAGTTACGAATACAGTGAGTACAAATATTTTGAATAAATGGCCGAATGTTCTCTATCTTTTACATTACCGTATATAATAACGCTTTGATCATAACATGTTTGTTTTTTTTTTTACTTTAAGAGGCCTAATGGATCAACTAAGTAAGAACAATATAGAATTATTTAAGCAAATATACTAATACCTTTATCGATACAGATTAGCAAATAGCATACCTCAAAATCAATTAATATATGTTTAACGTTATCTTTACGCAGAACATTTTTCTAAAGAAATTATAACAGTGTTTAAAAAAAAAAAATTAAAGACTAACTATTATATTAAATAAAACTCAGTTTTTGCAATAAACAGAACATCCTTTCAATAAGTCTTAACCCTTAAAATTGACAATCCCTAGTTGACATACAATTCGTAATATGGGTTAACTTTTAACCATAATTGTATAAGTTTGAGAAATTATCTTAAAATAAAAATCAATTACATTCTTTTTTTAACAATGTTTTGCTGATAATTTGTTTGTTTGTTTATTTATATCATTATAACCACGCTAATCTATATAATCAGTAGTACCAGTTCGTACAGGTAAAGTTCCGCTGTTGACCCTCTGTCTTCTGAATTATAACTTTTTTACTTTATTCCAACTCGTGTTCAATAATAATATCGTAATTTTGACTTCTTTGTTCATTTACTTCCTGATTACAATTGAGGCAACAATTTCCCTCCAAGCGATCAACTGTATCATGATCTACAATATGTTTTTTACTAAAGTTTTTTTTTCTTCTAAACACTGTCTTTACTGTCCCAATCATCAAAACAGTCGTCCAAAATTACCTGTTCAGCTTATTTGAGTTTAGTCTTCTACCATCTTTGATAAAAGACCCTATCATTGCATAACCTAGCTCCACAAAACAATAAAGCACTGAAAATAACAAATAACAAATAACAAAAAACTAAAAATAATGGTATAATGTTGAAAATATTGCAGTTACAAAATCTGCAAAATACTGAATAACAGTAAAGTGTGGTAGTTACGGACTGAGGAGGAGCACTGCTGAGTGGACAGTGTAATCTCTAGGCTAGTTAACTAACTTTACAGAGAAAAAAATTCCAGTTGAGTTTTTCACCCGTGATACTAGTTAAGGGTTATTTTGTAACAACGAAGGTCACAAATTTAAACTGCATGAACTACTGTAAACCGACATCCTGAGTGCATGTATCGAAAAATAATATGGTTAGAATTGTGTATCTTATATTTATATAAATCAACTCACTCAAGAGATATGAGTTAAATGTTCTTATTTTTTAAACAAAGATATCAAAATATTTAAATGGATCAAAATAAATATCACCAATAATACTAAGACTTCTCACAATACAGAGATTGATCAAATTAATTAGTTTTCACAACAAATAATATACATTTATTTTAAAATCTTTGATTTTATTAAATAAGTTATGACAAATTCATATAATTTGATGTCACTTCACTAAACCCTAATATAACTATAATAAAAATGTCTTCATTGGTCAAGTTTGGAGTTCAATCCAATAACGAGTAACAAAATTGTGATCACATGTTATTATATGCTATGCATAGATCAAAACACGTTTTATCTTAAACACTTGGTTTACTCGAAGATAGATTGCAAAGACATCGAGAACCCTCTTTCTTGCTTTATATATTGGTATATATATTTATAAGCCACTGTGAAATTTTAGTAAAATTGTCACTTTGTTAACATATATTATTCACTCGATAGCAAATATATATATTTGTTGTGTAAAAAAATTTATATCTTAAGAATTCATTTAAGATGTAAGAATATTAATAAGTCAATTCATTCATTTTACTTTATTATCAGTTTAAACTAATGAAATGAAACCAATTCATTCACTTCAATTTATAAATTTAATAATGATAAGAAAGACAACTTTAAAATAATGGAAAAACGATATAAACGAATTCTTACTGGTGCAAATTGCTGTATAATTAATAAATTCCCAGTACAAGGCATGGACGTATTTTATATAATAAACATTTAATAAATACATAAATTAGGAAAAAACAACCAAATTAGATATTTAATCATACAGCAGTTTAATCACTAAAATACTAATTGAATAGGCTGTATGTTAATAGACACATGAACTGGTATTTATTGTCTGTAACAGAGAATAAATTGAATAATCGCCAGGAAAAATTAAACAGCTTTTAAAAGAACAATTTTTACATAAAGGTTTAGTCTTAAAGAAAGAATATGCAATCAACCAATGAATTATATTTCGATGAAGTAGGTGAAGTAATTAAATTGTATTTTCAAAATATCAAACCAATAAAAACATTTAACAAAACACGAATAAAGAAATTGGACGTACTAGACATATATAGATTTAAACACTGGAAACTGTATTAATTAATATTAAAATAATTATGAAACTCATATACTAAAATAATATAAAAATATATGTATGTTCAATGATGTTATTCCAAATTTTTAATATATGTTTATTTTTAATATACAATTAATGATATTTAAATTTTGTATTAAATGTTTGAAAATCACCAAATGATGATAATTATTTGATAGAATTTTACAATATAAGATTCATCGATATTATAATAAATTTAAGTTTAATAAACTATTCATTATATAAGAAAAGAAGAAAAAGCTCTATCTATTACATATATGGAAGAATAATGTGAAGATGAGTGTCTCTCTTTTTATATATATTTCTTACTATGAAATATTACTGAACTCGTAAAAGAGTTAAAATTATTATATTTGTATAAAACACGTTCTCATCGTAGATCTAGTTACATTACTGCATTGATCAATTAATACAAAGTGGGTTCTGGCTTGTGGTATTGTGTTTACGTAACACTCGACTGTATGCAGGCATTGTTGAACTTACCATCAAGTGTGCTTAAGCAGAATGCTCGTAGCTTTAGCTTAACTACACTAAACTGTTATATACGTTCAGGACTGATCTATGTTAATCAGCCACTTATCTCATTGTTTTTGAAAAATGTTTTATTTCAGATTTACGATAAGAAGAAATGTTCAAACAATGTTTTATATATATTTAAAACAAACGGATTTTGTCAGTAATTGATATACAATCAGCTCAGTCCCCCTCCCCCCCCCGACTTGAAGTTTACCCTTGTAGAATTGTATATTGTAAGTTACAAAACAATTGACAATCGTAAATTATGCAGTTGTATTTCGTATAAATTAAATAATTAATGTTAATATGAGATAGGCTTGAAACCAAATATAATGAAATACTCGTATCACATAGTGAGAGGAGCTAAATATTAGAGGTATAACCATTATAATATTAGAGGCAGAGATGACTACTATACTGGGCAACACAGAACGGTAGTCTATTAACACCAGCCCTCGCAGGTGGGTGTCAAATTAATTAACAGCTTGCCAAAAAATTAAAATTGCTCCATATTCAAAACTATTTAAGACCCGCTTGACAGACATACTGTTGTCCCAGTCTTTTTAACAGCGTCGGAGAGTTCTACAGCTACATTAAAACTGCATGCAAGTTTTAATTTAAGCCATTAAAACTTGCATACAATCAAAGCTGCTAGTGTTTTTCAGTGAAGGGTTTATTTATTTATAATATCTAATTATATTAGTCGTAGCTGGGTGTTTATTTGGTTCTAATATATTCATTTCGTATTTCCAATTCTAATTACATTACATATTTTTCATCCACCACTTATATCATAAATGTTGTCTACTTATTACGTTAATGTCCCCCATGTTGTATACTTTGGTGTAAATGGTTATTTAATTTCTAATGAATTATTTAAATTCTTCTTCAGTTTTCATTAATACATTCGTAAAGTTATCTGCTTCTATCGTGTTTTCAAGTTTGTTTGATACGCTTTTACAAGATTAATTGTTATAATGTTTTATTAATGGAAAATAAATAAGAACAATGTAGTTATATTTTAATACATTATTTTTTACCATCACTATTAGGATAACTTAAGTGAAATTATAAAAATAATTAGTATTTCACTATATTTTATAATAAGTACTGTTAACCTGGTGTGTAATATCAAACTTTTTTAGAGTTAAAATTGGTGTTTGAACTCTATAGAACCTCGGGAATAAAACATATTTAAACTAATTTTAACTTTATCTTATCAAGAAAAGCATTACTTTTTTTAAATTACTATCCCCAGATTAACTGCAGAATACATCTTATCTAAGTTATAATCCAGGTAGTATTGGTTTGATACAAATTCAGGTGGTATTCAAGTTGCAATTCTGCCCAACGGACTAAATCCAAACAATGGTAACTATACAACAAGGACAAACTAAACTAATCTGGTATCCATTTCGATAGCAACTAATAAAGAGTGGTGTACATTGTTGTACAAGGATATCTAAAGTTAGAACATATCAACCCTAGTCTTTGCATGATTCAACCCCCAACTACCTGGATTACACCTATACAACAAGTTAGATTAAGCTACCATGAATTAAATTTTGATTTATTACTATTATAGGTGCCATATGATGACTATACAAATAGACGTTCAATTATATTCAGAAATTATTGCAATAATTTTTCTTTAAAATGTTCAGAACAGTGCAGTTATCAATGAGCACCAAATTCATTTAATATGTGAGTACAATTGAATTTTATACCAAGTGAAAAATAAGATTACATAGTTCTAATATAGTTTAATGATAATATCGGTTATGAATTAGAAATGAAAAGTATGTTATTTTAAAACAAAATTTAACAAATATAGCCTACACTTAACAAAGTTATAAAAAAGTGAGTTATTCAAAATTGTTCGAAAACAGTGATTTCGTTTAATCGTAAATACTTTTTGTATAACACTCACTCTAAGGGACGGTGTATTAATAACTAAATGTTATGTACTGTTAAACAATACTAAACAAATTAATAGGATACAAAACTAAATGCTTGTAAATATTCAAGGCCGCATGCACATGGTGTTTCTTTAAAAATGTAACCCATTTTCTTTAAAATGGTTCGAATTTCAATACAATACTCTACATACAATTAGTTAATACAATACGTTTAGAATACGGTTCTTAAGCATCTTTACATAAAACAAATGATTTTGTTTTATAATTTTCCTAATTAATATATACTCTGATACTTGCTTAAAACCATATTACTATCCTTAACTTAATACCATTGTACGAAACCCAAATAAAGTGAATAACAATACAATAATTTTAATCAGCTGATGGCCGATAAAAAAGAAGAAGAACCAGGGCTACCAATCTATGAATTTTTAATTATCTTAAACTTTAATTTTCTGAACTTATAAAGAGGGTTATGGATCAAATTTCTTTAGCTTCACACAAACCCAAACTTTTTCTATGCCAATAACTACCTAAGCTATTTATATATTTACAAGAACATATTGTTATTAGCTTTATTTGTAATGAAATAACTTGCCTGTAACCTACACAATATCTTTGTGAGTTTATGTTGAGAAAGTGCCTAGGATATATTGTATAATGAGTGTCTAATACGTCCTGCAACCTTCTTCCATATCTCTTGTACTATTCGGTAATAAAAAAAGTTTGGGTTTGGCAGGCAGCTAAACGAATTTGACCGGGTTGTGTTTTAAAATAAACGTACTGTACAAACCTATTAATGGTATGTATATATATATATATATATATATATATATATATATATATATATATATATATATATATATATATATATATTTATAATTACTGAAAAGGCGTCAAGAAACAAAGTAACGTTGAAAAAATAACATGGTTTAAGATTTTTAGCTAAAAATAAATTTTTAATTGTTTTCACTGTAACCTAGATCCAGCACACAATTAAAAATGGCAGGCCACCGTGATGAATGTTGGTAACAAATCCTCTTCAACAACAAACATGTTGGAGCTAAATTTGTTGGGCTATTAATGAAGCACTTGTATTACATTAACTTGTCAGGATTAATTTTGCCATGATGTGTACATTCACTTCCTTTTTTATTATTTTTAATTTAACTGCAAATTTTCAACATGTGCAAGTTTTTGATTTATTAGCTAAAAAATAGCAATGTTTTGATTGATATGTTTCTGATTCAGTCACAAAAACAGGGATAAACTCGGACTTCAAATATAAACTACGCCATGTATCCAAATATACGATGTACAATCACTCGGTACATTGTTGACGTAGGTAAAGATTGTGCATGATGTCTGTTTGTTTGCATTAAAAGAACAGGCTTCAAGTACATATAGTTTTAACACAAATCCTAACAGTGCTTGACTTTTTAAATATTTAAATACGGGCTATTTACATTATTTTAACAAGTATATTAATACTGACCAACTTGGTTTCTTATATACGCAAAGTGGTACTGACCCACCTACCCTACCAAACACGTACACAGGTATTGACCAATTACAATTACCGCTGTATATGCGTGGGTGTTTGAGTACGACTGTAAATAAAAATTAAATACAACTGTACGTGTATGGATGAGTTGGTCATTACCACAACACGTGTATTGATGGGTGGGTTAGTACCAAGTAAATGTACTAGGCAGTTTTAATGCATTGGATTTTTACTTTCCAATGCATTAGAATTTGTTTAGTGCATTTCAACGTTTATGTGATTTCCACTGTTAATAAAATAATTTGCCTTTTTTAATAAATATTAAATTAAGTAAAATTGCCCTTTTCATCTATGTAAACATTAAGAAAAATAGCGTTAGTTCCTAATCAGCTTAACTTTATATACGAAACAATGTTAATATAATCATTGTATGCACTGGTTAGTTTCACTATACATATAACAACACAAAAAACTAATAAATGATATAATCGTTTGTAGGCATCACCTCAAAGACATTTGTTAAGTGATAATGGGAATTTTTTAACCTAAAAGGGTTGCTTGAAAAAAACACATTATAAATATAAAAAAATACATCAAATTAAATAAAAAAACAGTTTATTCTCTATCAGTGTTATACTAATTGATATTTTATAAACACGCTCAAATTTATAAAATATAAACATTGTTATTGTAATATAATTACTTATAAAATAAATAGCATACAAGAGATTCACTTGTGCCAAAATGTTTATCTACTCTACTAGTTTATTCAATAATTAACTTGGTGTGCTTTGTATACAAGGAGTAGGTACTCAAATAATGTTTACAGGAATCATGAAACTAACTTTTAACGAATATTTAAAATTACCTTTAATGTACTATATAATTCAATTTAATAAAATATTTAGGTATCATGATATATCTTAGCAATGCGTAATTTTATAAATCAATAACAATTTCAAACTATCATATACCACTTCTTTATAAAAAACAAAAACCTTTAAATGTAAAAAATTTCAATATAAGTATAAAAAAGTACAAATAAACTCTCATAAATTGTTGCAAACTACATTTTACTTTCTTATACTCTTATTTAATTAATCATGAGATTCAATTAATTTAATATATTCCAAACATCTTATTTATATTAAATTTATACACAAATTTTCATTTATTTCATTATATTATAATTGTTGAAGCATATTTATATGTAATCTTCGAAAAAATATTTCTTATAGTCTATTTCTAGAACATATTTTAGCAGATTATAATTTCTAGATTTAATTGTATATCAAAGCAAGTTTGTTCTAAATATAACGATATAAACACATAAATAAGCCGTAAGAGAGCTGGATCACATGTATTTGAATTGGAAATGTCCTGGACTAATTCCAGAAAGTTGTGAGATATATGTATGACATATGGAAGAGTTCAAACCAAACTAGAGAGAGGGAATAATGTTATTACCATAGTTTGTTGTTCCAGACCTTTGGGTTTACCTTTTCATTTCAGCAAAGGAAACGAGGCAGTCTTAGTTGGGCCGTATAAGGAAATCTCTAAACAAAACAATAACTTTCGATATATAAATGTCTATGATGATTTATACATGCATTTAAATACGTATAGTTAGTATTTTTTAGATTAAAAAAAGAGTTAGTCTATAACTTATACGAGTCAATAGTTATCTTATAATTAGTCAGAATTCTATTGTTCGGGTTCAAAATAGGAGAATAAATGGTAGCATAAATTTTTTTTTTTTTTTTTTTTTTTTAGGTTATATACCCTACGAACACTACATGAGTGAATTCTTATTTGCTCATGTAGTGTAGGACGGTAAATATATATTAATTTAAATTTTGCCATTATAAGAATTTAAATGCTAAGTTTTTATACTTTTTACATAAATATAATAAAAACACAAAGGCAACTTAAAATATTTATTCAGATGGTTGTAAAATAAAACAGAAGAAGGGTTAAAATTTTTAATTTTCGATCAATTAGGATTCATAAATTGTTTAAAACATTTAGGTCAAGAATATTAGAAGTGTATTGATGGTATATAAAGTAATAAATGATAAAAGATACAAATATCATAAGATATTATTGCGCAATATGAGATTTTATACTAATACATTTGTATGTATGGTTTAATATGGCATGGGTTAAATTTAGTTTTTTAACTAGATTTTCGTTAGAAATTATTCTAACAATACAGGGAGTTCAAAAATAATGACACGATTTCAAAAAAAGCAATATTTATTAGAAACAAGGGCTTTACCAAAATATATTGGACATTAATATGATCACTAAAGAAGAGTACAAAAATGGATCTTAGGTATTCAATATCTCCTTCATTTGTAACACAGGTGGCATCTAGTCGATACCTGAATTCGTCCCAAACTGTGCGGAAGGTGTCTATTAGAAATTCAGTTATCGACTAGATGTCATCCTCACTAACAAATTCTAGGTCTTCGGGGTTCGACCACGTCACTGGGCTATGTACAAACATTGCTGTAGTTTCGGCCACATTACAGTAAGGGCGTATCACAGAACTCGACTGGTAGGGACGGGTCGGGCTCGTAGATAACATGCTCGCCTGATGGGGACTGCTGGCCTCTCGTTATGCACTGTAATTTTAATTTGCTTAGCATTGGTTTCCACGTATTACGTACATAGTGCTTAGTACAGTGCATATTGGTAGGCCAGCAGTACCCGCGCATCAATAATCTAGAACATTCCGGAAGCGGCTGGAGCCAAGAAGGACTGGAACGGTATGGAAGTTACCAGAACACCACCTCCACTACCAGGCGGGCTTATAATCTACAAGCCGACACTCGAGTTCTGTGATACAGTGATTGTATTGCCCTGAGGATGGCTTACATGTGTTGTGGGTCCAAATAAACTTTTCAGTAAGCCAATTAGGAAAAACTATTTTTGTATTGAAAATAATTAAAATTAAGAAACGAAAAATTTTTAAGACTGACGAAATTGTTAATGTGGCCGAAAAGTCGGCAATGTTTGTACAAAGCCCAGTGACGCGGTCGAACCACATAGACCTAGAATTTGATAGTGACGACCGTGGAAACCTATCCATGAAGATTAGATAGCATCCTGCTAGTATAAGTCATATTGAGCATTTATGAAACATTTTCATAAACTTAATTATTTAGTGAGTATTTTATATTAAGAAACGAAAATTTGTTAAGACTTAGGAAATTGTTTTGGTTTCACTAGATGATAAACTACATTGTTTCTATGAAGTGTATTAAAATGAAATTATCTTGTTTGATTACATGGAAATAGTACTTTTATACTAATAGTAATTCATAAGCTACATATTTATTGAAATATTGAACGAAATTGTATTCTAAATAAATATATATCTGATTGAACATCAATCTTTTAAGGTGGTTTAATTTAAGTAGGTGTTATTTATTCCTAAACCAAGATTGATTACGTTAACTTTCCTATTCACCTTTCAAAAGTAGCAGTTACCTCTCTATAATAGAGATAAACGGAAATACAAGTGAGTATATATTAATTTGTTTGATACAAGTAGAATAGCTCATTAAAATTATTATTTCCACACACAAACAAAATATATAACATCCAACTAAACATTCCCTACAGTTGTAAATGGTAAAGTAAAAAATTATTAAAAAAATTAAATAGTTAATTCCTATAAAATAGGGATTAACTATTTAAACACAATATTTTTTATTAAATATTTTTGTTATTTAGAAATATTTCAACTAGGGCATGCGTTCAGTGAAAACGATAGAAACTCAGACCACGTTCCTCCAATCAATCAGATATTTACTCTAACCCTCAATTAGGGGTACAGAATAAGCCGGTAACGTGAATCTACTTGCTGATTACTCTCCCTGAAAATTAAAAGCCTTCAGAATAATGCTTTTTACTGCGTAAACCATTACCTAAAAACCTTAATAGGTCTAAGTATTCCAATATGTTACAGATTTATAGAGATTTGTTCTTTTCTTTAAACTTATAAATAACGAACCACGGCTATCATTAAATGCATTCAAATCCTTTTGGCTATTCAGAAGTGTATATGTAATTTTAAATACATTTTAGTCATATTGTAGTCTGGTGCCTGCTTTAAACCAAACATCTATGATAAGCTATCTCTCAACAAATTCACTACTATAAATAAAAGGAAATGAAAAAGTTTTTTTTCCATAAAGGGTGAAGTTAGGGCTACAAAGCCCTCTCTATCACTTAACCTCAACATAATATATATTTTAACCTACAATGCTAAATTATATATACTGTAAGTATGTATATATGGATACTATTATATGACATATAACTTTGTATGAAATTTTTATACCAATATAATCTGCATTTCATTATACATGTCGATATTTTAGCCTAAGCTTTTTGACTAGGCTTCCAAGCCCTCTATCAATCTATACAATTACTATATACCTCAGAAATGGTAATGTTTTATTTGTAAAAATTTAAATACCATTATCGCGTATTGTATGTTTATTTTTTTATTTTCAAATTGTTTTAAACCCTAATACTAGGTTAGATTATTCATTTTTATTCAGAGTCCTATTAGTAATACTGTATATTGTACATGCATAGCAAATACTGTTGTATGCTCTTAGTTAATTACATTTTAAACCTGATATTTTAGTAAAAGAAAATAAAGTGACTTTTCGGAGAGATTTTTGCGGGGGAATTCATAAAAGGGGATTTCAGCCCTCAACTCTAGCGGCTAGAGACGTCATTATTCTGGCTTAGCGTCACATTTCATACTTTATCTTTCATCCCGCTTAGCTTATAGACAAGTAGTAATGACGCTGTATCAATTTTGTTATTTATAAATTAATTATGAAAAAGCAACTTAATACTATTACTAGTAAAGTTATTATGATAGTAGTAATTATGATTATTGTGAAATTTAATTAATTTAAGAAGAAATTACCTGAAATTATATATGGCCACAGGACCCGCAAACAATCTTCTGTTTGTCATGCACTTTTCAAACTCCCTTTCAACATTGCGAACATCTAGTTGGATGTTTTTTGTCTGCATCTATAGGGCAGAAATGGCAACGTTATATCTTTTGTATTTGAGGTCGTTGTTCTGCTTCCTTTTCAAGTTGGTGGCTGTCACATGTTTGAGGACTGTCATTGTCACTGCCAGCAACTCGTTGCACAAATATCTTCAACTCGAGTGGAATGTTTGACATTTGTGACCGCTTAGCAAGTTGATTGTGAATAAGGCTTCTCCCTAAAGCAACTATAAATTTTCACCGTTCTTTACAATTAATTATTTGTTACCACAGATTGATATAGAATGCGAGCATTGACACCTGCTATATCCATCAATGCATATCAGTTAGCCATTGGCTAAATCCCGGTACGGGGTCCAACAGAAAATTGAGCACATTTATGATCTAACACATCAACTGCGTGTTAGTTTTATTATAAAAATCAATGATTACTGCAATTCATGCGTGATGATATTCAAGGCTTCTTTTTTCATGATGTATAATTTATATGAATAATAATTGTATATAAAAATGGTTTGGTGGGGTCAGAGCTGACCCCAAGGTGCAATTGGCAGGAAACGAAAAGGGAGAAAATAAAGTTCAGCCGTCCTCTACTACTGTCTTGAAGGCACCAGGAATACCTGAAGTTGAGGGTACTTAGCTGCATCAAAAAGGGGGAACTTAGTAAAAACAATTTCCCTGTGTCCAAACTGGTTAATGGTTAAGATAATTCACGTTATATTAAACTTTATTTTATAAGAAAAGTACAAATATGACATGGTAATATAAATACAAACAAATAAAATACACTTCTCCAAATAAAAAGTAATTGGAGAATATGGCCAGTTTGACTAAATATCACCTAATAATATAATTACAAGTTATGTTTCAATTAGCATAAAACGTGTTGGTACATATAAAGTGCAAGTAAACACCACACAGCAAAAATGTATTATAATATAAGCACAACATGCACAAATATATTACAATACAAGTACAAAATGCACAAAAAGTATGGTAATCCATTTCGGTGAACCACGCTCACCTTCCTCAGACCAGAAAGATTCACAAAATATTGGAAAATGGTGTTTAGCAACGCAACGAGCCAATGAGGTCACGTGATCATAGGCCTATAAAATAAGTTTTTGCACACTATTTTCCATCCTTTTGTGAATCCCTCTGGTCTGAGGAAGGTGAGCGTGGTTCACCGAAATCGATCACAATAATATTTGTGAGTTTTGTACTTATATTGTAATATATTTGTGCATTTTGTACTTATATTGTAATATATTTGTGCATTTTGAGCTTATATTCAAACACATTTGTACTACAATATACACACTGAACATATCTACGTCAGAAAAGAATTAAAAATACATGATTATTAAAAAAAATATAAACATATTTCAATAAAAAGTGTTTAACATCAATGTTTAAGGTAACACGTTTTTCGGTAGGTAAGGTGTTTTTAATAAAACAGTCTGTTAATTATTGTTTTTAATAAATGGTAAAGTTTAGTTTTAAGATAATGTAATTTTGGGGGTATTTTTACTCATATTCAGTGTTCAATAGAACTGGACAAAATTGTGTAGCAAATCCAAGAAATCATTTTAAAGACTACTAATATACTTTTTAATTGAAATTTTGGCTACCAGTCGACGTACTAAATATTTACAATATTTCACTCTACCTGAATCCATCCAATCATACCGGTGAAAGTTTTTGATTCCATCAGATGTTGATATTCTTCTCTTTCCCAAACATTGAATGTATTTGTTTATTTTCAATCCTCCATATTCTACTTTCGTGAAAATAATACGTTTAACTCTTATTTACAGAACAGTGTTTTAAAATATTAAAATATTTTATGGGTCTTGTAATATATTAGTTTAGTGTATTTATTCTATAACCGTAAACTAATAAAGGCTATGACTGAATGAAATCTAAAACATTTTGTTGAAAATACGTGTTTTCTCACCTTCAAGTAGGATAATACATGTAAATCTATTTAGCGATTTAGTAAAAATAATAACTTTTGGTATTAAAAAACCATGTAATTCAAGTTAAAATTGTACTATAAGATTTATTATTACCCTTTTAAAAATGTATACCATACACCAAAATATAAGTTTTATCCTATTTTATAAATACTTAAATTATACACGTAAACTTCGTAAATTGTTTGTTAAGTAATCTAAAAACTATCACGGTGTTTATATATTGTTTTTTTTTTTTTAATATATTTTTTGTAATATTCCTGTTATGTTTATCCCAAAACTTTTTTACAATACGTTTAACATATTATATACTATTTGTCCTTTATTTTCCGTTTAAATGATAAATTATATATAAGTAAAATAAAGAATTGACTATAAAAATATAACTATTGCTTTTTTAGTTGTACTCTCCTAAAGAGCCCTTACCAATACCAAACTAATCAGTCTTAACTTTTACTAAATGCATAAAAATGTGTTTTCTTAAACTGTTCGAATTTAATAAAATACAGAACAAGGAGTAAAACTGGCTACAAAGTTCGTGATGTTAGAAAATGTTGTACTTGACAAATTATTTATAATCCTTGTCATTCCATAGTCAGAGAGAGTTCGAAACCTACTTCTGGTAACTTTGCCTAGGTAACTATTAAAGTGCAAAATAATTTTGACTATTATAGTTTAAGTGTTTAAGATAG
>JAQJVL010002042.1:0-40000 GCA_035578905.1 Stictocephala bisonia
ATTCAGTTAGTATTTAATAAAACCTCACTACAGGTATTTGTTGACCCATCCAGTTTGTACTTGGTGGACTCATTAACAATAACTGCAGAGGTCACATGTGTTGGTTCAGACTGTATAATGAAGCAGAAATGACCTTTACAAACCTCAATGCCGGTATTTGTTGACCCATCCAGTTTGTACTTGGTGGACTCATTAACAATAACTGCAGAGGTCACGTGTGTTGGTTCAGTCTGTGTGTTGGAGCAGGAACGTCCTTTACAAACATAAGTGCTGGTGTTTGTTGACCCATCCTGTTTGTAATTAGTGAACTCATTAACAATAACTGCAGAGGTAACCTGTGTTGGTTCAGACTGTATAATGAAGCAGGAACGTCCTTTGCAAACATCAGTGCTGGTGTTTGTTGATCCATCCTGTTTGTACTTGGTGAAATCGTTAACAATAACTGCAGAAGTCACCTGTGTTAATTCAGACTGTGTGTTGAAGCGAAAACGCCATTTACAAATATCAGTGACTGTGTTTGTTGACTCTTCCAGTTTGTACTTAGTGAACTCATTAACAATAACTACAGAGGTCACCTGTGTTGGTTCAGACTGTGTGTTGGAGTGGAAACGTCCTTTGCAAACTTCAGTGGCAGTGTTTGTTGACCCTTCCAGTTTGTACTTGGTGAACTCATTAACAATAACTACAGAGGTCACCTGTGTTGGTTCAGACTGTGTGTTGGAGTGGAAACGTCCTTTGCAAACTTCACTGGCAGTGTTTGTTGACCCTTCCAGTTTGTACTTGGTGAACTCATTAACAATAACTACAGAGGTCACCTGTGTTGGTTCAGACTGTGTGTTGGAGTGGAAACGTCCTTTGCAAACTTCAGTGGCAGTGTTTGTTGACCCTTCCAGTTTGTACTTGGTGAACTCATTAACAATAACTACAGAGGTCACCTGTGTTGATTCAGACTGTGTGTTGGAGTGGAAACGTCCTTTACAAACTTCAGTGGCAGTGTTTGTTGATCCTTCCAGTTTGTACTTGGTGGACTCATTAACAATAACTACAGAGGTCACCTGTGTTGGTTCAGACTGTGTGTTGGAGTGGAAACGTCCTTTACAAACATCAGTGCTGGTGTGTGTCGACCCATCTAGTTTGTACTTGGTGAACTCATTAACAATAACTGCAGAGGTCACCTGTGTTGGTTCAGACTGTGTGTTGGAGTGGAAACGTCCTTTACAAACTTCAGTGGCAGTGTTTGTTTGACCCTTCCAGTTTGTACTTGGTGAACTCATTAACAATAACTACAGAGGTCACCTGTGTTGGTTTAGACTGTGTGTTGGAGTGGAAACGTCCTTTACAAACTTCAGTGGCAGTGTTTGTTGATCCTTCCAGTTTGTACTTGGTGGACTCATTAACAATAACTACAGAGGTCATCTGTGTTGGTTCAGACTGTGTGTTGGAGCGGAAACGACCTTTACAAACATCGGTGCTGGTGTTTGTTGACCCTTCTAGTTCGTACTTGGTGAACACATTAACAATAACTACAGAGGTCACCTGTGTTGTTTCATACCGTGTGTTGGAGTGGAAACGTCCTTTACAAACATCAGTGCTGGTGTTTGTTGATCCATCCTGTTTGTACTTGGTGGACTCATTAACAATAACTACAGAGGTCACCTGTGTTGGTTCAGACTGTGTGTTGGAGTGGAAACGTCCTTTACAAACTTCAGTGGCAGTGTTTGTTGATCCTTCCAGTTTGTACTTGGTGGACTCATTAACAATAACTACAGAGGTCACCTGTGTTGGTTCAGATTGTGTGTTGGAGCGGAAACGACCTTTACAAACATCAGTGCTGGTGTTTGTTGACCCTTCCAGTTCGTACTTGGTGAACACATTAACAATAACTACAGAGGTCACCTGTGTTGTTTCATACCGTGTGTTGGAGTGGAAACGTCCTTTACAAACATCAGTGCTGGTGTTTGTTGATCCATCCTGTTTGTACTCAGTGAACTCGTTCACACGTTAAAATACGGGCTTTGTTTTTGTGTTTAAAAGTTTTAAGGAGAGTTAGTATAGCTTATATATTTACTACATTATTTTAAGTGACTAAAAACGTCAGGCAATATTTTAATTAGGCATTGTTAAACGTAGTGTTAGTACATTTAGAATATAATTACTATTTACCAGCTCTTTAAATAGGGTTTTTTTATTTGAAAGGTACTTCTATTTTATAACTGATATATATATATATATATGTAATATAATATAAAACATATTATAGTGAAAAAAGTAGAATTATGTTTTAGGGTTCACTTTTTAAGGAGAATGTAGTCTATTACTCCTTTATTGAAAATTAAATTCAATGGAAATTTACGTACACAGTATTTTAATGGCATGGTAAAAATTATTTAAAATGCCTCCTGAATAAAATAATTAAAAGGTTTATTATTAGACACAAAGTATGTAAACATTTATGACTTCCAGACTGTGACATTTAGAATATACAAAACGTGTCCTCATTTTCATCAAATAATAGCCGAGACAGTCTATTGTCACCCAAAATTCACGACCCCTTGGAGCGGCAGTGTCTGCCCCTTGAATAAAACATTGTGAAGCTTTACTGCCGGTAGTAAAGTTGTGTGCAGAATCCAGACGACCTGGCCTCTACATTTGTCCTGGACGTACATAGCTGCCAGTCTCCCCAGCTTACTTGGCTGGGATATGGAACATTTCACTCATTTTATGAGCTTCTTAAGGAGCAGCTCTTCTGCTTTATGAATAATATTGCGTCCTCTTATTTTACTCTCACCATAAAAGTACAGTTCAACAGCTTTAAGACAAGGTTGGAAATAAATTGGATATCCTGTAAGGTAAAACGCTTTTCAAATTAAAAGTTGGACTTGTTAATTAATATGGCAATAACAATCTTAATATTCAAATATTGGTATAGCAATCCAAATGAGGAGCTGGACAAGTATACCAATATTTTATATTCTTTTTCATTTATTATCAACTGTATTTATCCTCAAAATGTCATTACAGGTGGATGATTTTTGAAAGTGGAAGTGACAAATATATTCGTACTGAGTTTAGGAGCATCTTAGACACAGAACGGCATTTTATGAATATTAGCTTATTTTATTTATTTATTTTATTAGCTATTTGGGAGCCAACGCACAAGTCCTGCGTACTACTGCTTTATCTCCGGGTTTCTCCACTGCTGCCTACTGTGCTCACATGTGGCTTAACAATACACATGTACGAGAGGTTGATATATTATAACTAAATAGGGTGATGAGGGCTATCAGCGGCTCCCTGATTGCAACCCCTCTAGCATGGCTTCCAGTGCTGTATTACATAGCTCCTTCGGATATAAGACGCAAAGATACACTTCTCATAGAGCTAACAAAGATCCAACCTACTCCGAATCTCCCCATTTTGCAAGGTATTCCACAACGTGCAGGGTGACTTAAATCTAGAAAACCACATATTTAACTAGCTTCCCAGTTATTCTCAAACGAATGTTAAGCAAAAACCAACTTGGCGTTAATTTTGGATAAGTTCGACGGTCGAAACAAGTTTCTGATATCAGATCCTACAACCATCATCGGTGGAATGAACCTTCCTCGCAAGGAATGGACTTTGTTGAGGTGCTTTCACATGAGGGTTGGAAGATTCAACTACTGGAAATTTAAGTGGGAAATTGCAAATCATCAATCATGTGATTGCGGAGATGAATTTTAAACTACCACATAGTCAATACTCATTGCATACTTTTCGGGGGGGATTAGCAGGTCTTCAGTACAATCGGAGAAGCAGTGTTGACAGGTTAGCTCTGTGACGGGAGATCAGTAATTTTAAACTTAAAAACATAAGTACTTTGTACTGTAGATTTTATTTTCATACTATTTACTTGTGTAATTTTAAAAATCTTTTATTATTTTGGCCATAAAAGCCATACGATGTATATAAAATAAGCCTTCACAATCAGGCGTTCATTTTATCAGCAAGTTTCCAAACCGTATTACTCTATCACCCAAAATGTTCTAAAATCGCTTAAACAGCTTTTTACTGTCACAAAAATTTTATAACACGAACTAGTTTGTGGGTTACGACTAGGTGACCAGCAAATTATAAGATTAAATGGTTTGTAGATTTTAGATCTGAATTATATATGAATCGTGATGGGAATTAAAACGATTGTTTTAAAATGTATTTTGACGTTTGATATACGTGTTAATTATGTATTTTGGAACAAAAGTTTAGAAAACAATATATATCCACATATTAAATCTCAAATCAAGCCGAATATATATATCTTCCAGTACGAACTAGAAAAGTAAAAGACAAAAATTGAAGAAATTGAATGATTGTCGTTGAAGAAGTTTAACTCTAAATAAAACTATTTATAGTTACAAAATATATCAAGCTTTACTAGATAACGCAGAATTATAATTAATTAAACTTCAGGCTATATCTGTTTTATAAGGTGTAAGCGTTTCCATGAGATGAAAGAAATCGTGTAGGCTACGTCTGTTCCATATTGTTTTAAGAGTTTCTACAAGTTGTAGGAAACTGTTTAACTAAACTTCGTACAGTTTCCCTTACGAATATAAATACCTACAGGCTACGTCTGTTTCATATTGTTTTAAGAGTTTCTACAAGTTGTAGGAAACTGTTTAGCTAAACTTCGTACAGTTTCCCTTACGAATATAAATACCTACAGGCTACGTCTGTTTCATATTGTTTTAAGAGTTTCTACAAGTTGTAGGAAACTGTTTAGCTAAACTTCGTACAGTTTCCCTTACGAATATAAATACCTACAGGCTACGTCTGTTTCATATTGTTTTAAGAGTTTCTACAAGTTGTAGGAAACTGTTTAACTAAACTTCGTACAATTTCCCTTATAATAAATACCTACAGGCTACGTCTGTTTCATATTGTTTTAAGAGTTTCTACAAGTTGTAGGAAACTGTTTAACTAAACTTCGTACAATTTCCCTTATAATAAATACCTACAGGCTACGTCTGTTTCATATTGTTTTAAGAGTTTCTACAAGTTGTAGGAAACTGTTTAGCTAAACTTCGTACAGTTTCCCTTACGAATATAAATACCTACAGGCTACGTCTGTTTCATATTGTTTTAAGAGTTTCTACAAGTTGTAGGAAACTGTTTAACTAAACTTCGTACAATTTCCCTTATAATAAATACCTACAGGCTACGTCTGTTTCATATTGTTTTAAGAGTTTCTACAAGTTGTAGGAAACTGTTTAACTAAACTTCGTACAATTTCCCTTATAATAAATACCTACAGGCTACGTCTGTTTCATATTGTTTTAAGAGTTTCTACAAGTTGTAGGAAACTGTTTAACTAAACTTCGTACAATTTCCCTTATAATAAATACCAACAAGCTATTTCTGTTTCATATTGTTTTAAGAGTTTCTACAATATGAAGGAAACTGTTTAACTAAACTTCGTACAATTTCCCTGATGGATATAAATACCTACAGGCTATGTCTGTTTCATATTGTTTTAAAAGTTTCTGTGAGATGATGGAAACTGTTTAACTAAACTTCGTACAATTTCCCTGATGGATATAAATACCTACAGGCTATGTCTGTTTCATATTGTTTTAAAAGTTTCTGTGAGATGATGGAAACTGTTTAACTAAACTTCGTACAATTTCCCTTACGGATATAAATACTTACAGGCTATATCTGTTTCATATTGTTTTAGGAGTTTCTACAAGTTGTAGGAAACTGTTTAACTAAACTTAGACAAAACTTTCCTTGTGGGTATAATTAATTACTTTTTGTTTTGCAGCTCTTAAAACGTTTGTGGAAGATAGGAGAGAACTCACTTACTTCTGAAAATCAAAGTGAGCTTTTATTATTCCACGAATCCTTTCCTGTAATTTATTAAATTAAAAAATATTAAAATTTCTTAACATTTTTTAAAGAATTGTGTCCATCTTTAAAATTGGATAAAAAATTAAAATTTGTAAGACAGAAAACATAAAAATTTCCTGTAATAAAATATAGATATTAAAAAAAAGTAGTGTTTTGGCATGCGTTAATATCACAAGAAACGGCAATAAAAAAAAAAAAAATAAATAAAAAAACATTACCATCCTTTTGAAAATATCGGAGGTATTAAAATGTTAAACAAAATGTCTTAGGTCCAACGATCTTTAAAACCACGTACAAAATTTTTGCATTATTAAACGTGTGACCCTTAGATTTTGGAACACTCCTTAGGCTTTGAACTGTGAAGGACAAGGTCCAGGGTTTGAATCCCCAACTGAGCTAACGGCCGGTACTTCACTCGTTTAATACATTTCGTGCACAGTCCTGGAGGCCCATGTGAACAGGGAGTGGAATTAAAAAAAATCCTGTATATTAGAAATTAACTATTAAAAAAATTCGTTGTCGTCGATTTTGTGGTGATAAGTTGAAAAAGATACTTGAAAAAAAGTTTCAAATAAAACTTATGAATTAGGCCGTTTGACAACCAAACTTTTGAGATCGATCGTGTAAACACTCTGTATAAAATTTGGGAATAAGAAGTGGTTTTATTGATTACATTTACAATTTATTTGTAATGATAACGGTTAGTGCTGAACAATATCTTTGAAGTAGAACACGAAACAAAAATATTAAATTGACAATACCCCACCATACATTGTTAACTATCGATTTCTACTATTTAGTATTCTAATACCTAGAGGAGAGTCTTACAAGTACAGAGCAAAAGTTAATATTACACTTAAAAGGTGTGTTCTCCTCCATCTCAAGTAACTGGAGCTTTTACCGGACCTTTAATATAAATTCTCAAAGGAACAAGGCTGCGTCACTTTACATTTCAAAGGTGTTTCATACTTCATTAAAGAACAGTCCAAGTTTTTCGGGCCTCTTCACTAAAATAAGATTCTAGTTAAATTTTTACCCAAAAATTAAGTTTTATACATAGTTTCAGGGTCTTATAAATCTCCAAAATAATTTTAAATTTTGAAATACTATTAGGTCATTGCCAAAAAACTTTTAACGAACGAAACTTTACTAACGTTTGGATTTAGCTTTTAAATAATTAAAAGCATGTATAATACATTGTGTTGAAAAGAATTCAAACATATAAAAAAAGGTTCTTTACAAACAGAGCTTTGGCAAGAGTTTGTGCTAGTAACATAAATTACAGGCAGTAACCCTCATATATGTACAGTAAAACTACAAAATTGTAGACTAAAAATTTGAGAATGTATGGGTCTGACCCAGAGTACGTTGGAATAAACCGTACGTTCCTTTTTCTTGACTAAAAGAAAAGGAAATGCCTCTTCATATAATTATATTCTTGTTCAAATTCTGCACCATTTACTTTTCATGTTCAACGAAAACTTCCATAAACTAGTTATTTCATAAAGAATTTTTAAAAAAAAGGTACCCTTAGAAAGGTAAAATTATTAAAAAAATTTTGGCTTGTAAAATTTTGATAAAAAGAGTGTTTTTTTATATAAGGGAGACAAAGATAGTTGGACATTTGCCATCATTACGTGAAAATTACCAATCACGATGTTTCGATTTGGTAAAACCCAAACCTTTTTCAAGTGCTAAAAACTAAATTAAATCTACACAAGCATGTTATAAAACTATAATTTAGTTTTTAGCACTTGAAAAAGGTTTGGGTTTTACCAAATCGAAACGTCGTGATTGGTAATTTTCACGTAATGATGGCAAATGTCCAACTACCTTTGTCTCTCTCATCTGATATTCCATCTTTAACAAATTTCAAAAACAAGGTTTCTTATATATTTAATTAAAAAATGAAAATGTTTTTCCTTGCTATACTACCTCCCAACATTATCCCGGCCGTTCACTTAATGGTAAAGACAATGAAGGTATACATCGTTTTATGAAAAGTCCCACACTAATAAATTAAAAAACAGAAAAAATATTATTTTAGTTTCATAGTCCATATACAACTCGAGATCAAATCATTCATAATCAGGCCAAAATACATAATGTGTCGCTTAAAACACTTAAAACGCAAAATAAATGTACATTAAAACATATAATTTACTAGAAACATATCTAATATCCAACCAAAATGATTTTAGAATGTGAGCTAAAAATAAATGATGATACAATGATTTCCCTAATATGTTATTTTTCCAACTTAATCATGAAGAAAACAACGATAAATAAATCCCCCCCTAGTTTACATTTTTTTTATAAACATGTTGAAATAGTCAGCAATTAGTTTTAAATACAGCTTAAAATATTAATAGATTCATGTAAGTTTGATTGTAAACTTTTTAATAAATGATAAACAAACAATTTTGAAAATAATCATTTGTTGTTAGTTATACATTCCATTTTCTAGACTCACTAGTATTAACCACACATTAGAGACGGTTGGTGGGACTGTAAAGATGATTTGTATGTAGAAGATTAATTATTGGAAATAAAAATTATGCATTCTTTAAGGTATGTTAGCTATAGAACATACAACAGCCTTATATACATTTTAATTACGGGTATTTTGGGTTACTAGCGAGATGCCAGCTGGTGGGACATAAAAGGGGAGCTTTATACTTTAAGCTTCAGTACACAAACTTCAGTACACAAGCTTCAGTACACAAGTTTCAGTACACAAGCTTCAGTACACAACAAGCTTCAGTACACAAGCATCAGTACACAAGCTTCAGTACACAAGCTTAATGTATTACGAGTTCTATATATTTTACTATGCTGTGTAGCAGTAGCACGCAAGTATGCAGGACATACCAAACACGTGTTTTGAAAAGTTGATATTCTTAAAATTTGTCGATAAAAGTTCCGTATACAGGAACGACATTCATATACGGACATTCATAGTATCACTGTACGTGAATGGGCGGGCGGGTGGGTCAATATCACTGTACGTGTATGGGCGGGCGGGTGGGTCAATACCACTGTACGTGGGTGGGTCAAATCACTGTGCTTGGTTGAGTGGGAGGGTGGTTTTTATAGTAGTTTTTACTTTTAGTTTTCTTTTTTGTCTTTTTGGCCCACTTTTTCTTTTTAATCTAATTCTAAAATTTTAATGAATTTACTTAAAAAATGAATTGATATAAAAAAGGGTGCTATCAGATGAAATAAAAAGTACGAGTGGTGAGGTCATCGAAACGTTTTCTGAAGGATTTTAAAGTTAAATTTTAATAAATAACATGGTTAAGATCCAAAGTTTAACCCAAAACAATGTAAAGTACGAATAAAAAATGTAATAAACTAGGTATTTGAAAAAATGTGTGATCCATGTAACTTTTTTTCAATCCAAACTGAACGAAAACAATTGCATTGTTTATTTTTTATTTTAAAGATAAATTTATTACAAAAGATCATTCTTTTCTTGTAATATATAATTTTGCTCTTAGAAGGATTAATTTCTTAAATATTTATTTTGAATCTATACTTACTAAATTTGATTAAAAGACACTTAAAAGCTGCATTTATCTTCAAAAAACTATCGTCAGTATGGAGTTGTTGTTCCTTTGATCCTTGCAACATGATGACGTGTTAGTAGAGCTACATTAACACTCTAATGTACATCAGTTTGTCATTTATGTATAAAGGCTATAAAGTTCCCAGTTGGAACTCCAATTATTGACCAGAGCTAAATGAATAATTGTAAAGTAAATTGGCCTTCTTCATGAAAAAAATATGAATCTCCTCTATTAATCCATAGGAAAACTGTTTCTTTATATGAACTAAACACAAGATTTTGTATTTATATATATTTAAATAAGAATTAATCAAATATACTCTAGAAAATATGCATTACAAAACGACTATACATTTAAAAAAAAAGTAGTAAAAAGGAAAAAATGTATTAAAATGAGAGACCGATCTCCTTTTTGACTTTACTATGACCATTCCCCATAGACTATTACGATCTTTACGAGTAACCCATGAGAAATAGAAAGGGGGAGAACCAGTACAGTTCAAAGTGAATATTACAATTTAACACTAACAGTCGAGGCTAGGATTCAAACTTGCCCTTCATCTAACTTAGGTACAAAGTCCTGACGCCTTAAACGACTCGGTCACTGGCTCTCCTCGTTCAGCCACCTTGTACATAAGCTAAGGCGGGTTGAGCATGCACTTTTAACTGCAGGCAATTTTATTTTTGATTATTGTTTATAAATACACATGTTTAATATAAAAACACATGTTGTTACCCTCCAGTGTGGTCAACAACCTGGGGGGGGGGGGAGGAGCATCACGAAAGTAACGCTTCAAGAAACCATCTATATTTTAATAACGGTATTAGATACAGGTAAAAAAAAAAAAAAAAATCGTCTGATGTGAAAAAGTATGTAATTATGTCATTAAGTTACTGTAATATATTGATATGCTCTTAAACTACTGTTTGCTTTTAGTTGTTGCTAGGAAGAGGTTTAAATTATTATTTTCAAATCATAACTGAAATTAAATAGTGTCTTGGTGCTAAAATAAACAAAAATATGAAAAATAAGAATGATTTTGTCAGACAGTTTTTTTCATTCTTAATCCAACAAAGATAGCGTAATTTTTTTAATGATACTATTTAAAGATTACACTTGCTCAAAACGGGTGGTGTTTTTTTTTAAACCTCTATCTAATACCGTTATTGAAATACATATGGTTTCTTGAACCGTTACTCCCCCCCTCCAGGTTTTCGACCACACTAGGGGGTGACAACATGTGTTTTTATGTTCACCTAATAGTTCAAACAATAATGCTAAAATTGCATGCTCAACCTCCTTAGCTCCTGCACTAACTGGCTCTCCCATAAGAAAAATACAAGTTATTTGAGGCCTTTATTTTTAATAAGGTTGTTGATAATCTACGACATATAAGACGTAATGACGACTAAAGTGTAATGATCAAGTGTTGAAAGCATGACTTTTGCTGCATGCCAAATAAATCATTAAAATAAAATTAAATACTGTGAATCAGATGGGTTTCAGGACTGTAAACTGTACGAATGGATATTATCTCGATATGGTGTGAGTTTAAAAGTAAAAAAAATATAGTGAAGTCGTTGACGTTAGCTATAACACCTGTTTAAAATAAAAATAATGAACTTTAACTTTTTATTTGCTAACTTTAAAGCTTTTCTATAAAGACTTTTAAGAAGTGTAACCCCAGCTCACTTTGCCTTATCACCCTTCACCTTGATGGAGGGTCACTTTATGGAAGACCAAGGTTTATGGCCCTCAGTTACCCTTTAAAGTGCTAAGTACAGCCGATCTTAATCTTTTAGTTTCCTGATCTCTACTTTCAATAAAGCCGATCTAATGTAATACTTCTAGAAGTGCCCACTAAACCATGTCACTACAACGTTAAAAAACTTAGCCTATGTATTAGTGCCTTTCAGTTAATCATAAAACACAAAACTACATTTACAATCACGTACGTATGTTCACAATTATGGTAAAATAATGCATAATGTTCGGGGTATATAAAAATGAGAGAAAGTCCCACAAAGTTTAGTTTCCCGAGGCAAGACTTTTATATATTTCGTTAAAATCCATTTAATTGTTTCTGGCTTGTCTCTAATTCAATTTTCATCGAATCCTACAATTTGCTTTGTAAACTAAACTAATGTATTTTCATGAAAAAGATCTCTTGATTCTTATATAATTTTAGTCATAATTTTATCATGTCAGAATCTATGACAAAGTATTCTTCAATATCCTTATAATTTTAAGTCTGTATTCATAATATTTAATTAAATAAGAATCCGTTGTATTTTTTATAGTGTTTGATTATTGTTATTCGGATTACTAGTAGGATATGAAATGCTCACAAAACGGACATATTTTAAGGATAATATGAATGATTACTTGATTGTAAGACGAGTATGGATGACCTATGTAGTCTTGTTACTAATAAAGTTTGACTTAGCTCAGAGAGGACTGTTTATTAATAGCCCAATAGCCAGTGTAACGAAGGATCCTACAGCTTTACATGAAATTTGAACCACGTAGATTTGGTCTGATTTTCAGCTAATTGACAAGCCTCATAATTAGTTCTCTTCCCGACATAACATCCGGACCGCGACTACCACCCAACGTATACCTCAGAATTCTCTAGAAGTGTTCACGTCGATGGCAACCAATGAGCGGACGTCATTTTGATATTAGGAGGACCGAGCGTAGAACCTATCACCTAATCTGTACAACACATTATCCCCAAGTGGCTGGGTTAAACAATGATGCCAATATTATCTATAATCTCAACAACACGTTGTCCGCAAGTAGCTGGGTTACAACAGTGCGTCTATAGTGCCTACTATCTCCACAAGACTTTGTCCGCAAGTAGCTGGGTTACACAATGATGCCACTGTTGACTGTAATCTCCACAAAACTTTGTTCGCAAGTAGCTGGCTTACAACAGTGCGTCTATAGTTCCTACTATCTCCACAAAACTTTGTCCCCAAGTAGCTGGCTTACAACAGTGGTCTATAGTGCCCACTATCTCCATAAGACTTTGTCCCCAAGTAGCTGGGTTACAACAGTGCGTCTATAGGGCCTACTATCTCCACAAGACTTTGTCAGCAAGTAGCTGGGTTACACAATGATGCCACTATTGACTGTAATCTCTACAAAACTTTGTCCGCAAGTAGCTGGGTTACAACAGTGCGTCTATAGTGCCTACTATCTCCACAAGACTTTGTCCCCAAGTAGCTGGGTTACAACAGTGCGTCTATAGTGCCTACTATCTCCACAATACTTTGTCCCCAAGTAGCTGGGTTACAACAGTGCGTCTATAGTGCCTACTATCTCCACAAGACTTTGTCCGCAAGTAGCTGGGTTACAACAGTGCGTCTATAGTGCCTACTATCTCCACAAGACTTTGTCCGCAAGTAGCTGGGTTACAACAGTGCGTCTATAGTGCCTACTATCTCCACAAGACTTTGTCCGCAAGTAGCTGGGTTACACAATGATGCCACTATTGACTGTAATCTCCACAAAACTTTGTCCGCAAGTAGCTGGGTTACAACAGTGCGTCTATAGTGCCTACTATCTCCACAAGACTTTGTCCCCAAGTAGCTGGGTTACAACAGTGCGTCTATAGTGCCTACTATCTCCACAAGACTTTGTCCCCAAGTAGCTGGGTTACAACAGTGCGTCTATAGTGCCTACTATCTCCACAAGACTTTGTCCGCAAGTAGCTGGGTTACACAATGATACCACTATTGACTGTAATCTCCACAAAACTTTGTCCGCAAGTAGCTGGCTTACAACAGTGCGTCTATAGTGCCTACTATCTCCACAAGACTTTGTCCCCAAGTAGCTGGGTTACAACAGTGCGTCTATAGTGCCTACTATCTCCACAAGACTTTGTCCCCAAGTAGCTGGGTTACAACAGTGCGTCTACAGTGCCTACTATCTCCACAAGACTTTGTCCCCAAGTAGCTGGGTTACAACAGTGCGTCTATAGTGCCTACTATCTCCACAAGACTTTGTCCGCAAGTAGCTGGGTTACATTTTGATGCCACTATTGCCTACTATCTCCACAAGACTTTGTCCCCAAGTAGCTGGGTTACAACAGTGCGTCTATAGTGCCTACTATCTCCACAAGACTTTGTCCGCAAGTAGCTGTGTTACACAATGATACCACTTTTGACTGTAATCTCCACAAGACTTTGTCCCCAAGTAGCTGGGTTACAACAGTGCGTCTATAGTGCCTACTATCTCCACAAGACTTTGTCCGCAAGTAGCTGTGTTACACAATGATACCGCTTTTGACTGTAATCTCCACAAGACTTTGTCCGCAAGTAGCTGGGTTACACAATGATGCCACTATTGACTGTAATCTCTACAAAACTTTGTCCGCAAGTAGCTGGGTTACAACAGTGCGTGTATAGTGCCTACTATCTCCACAAGACTTTGTCCCCAAGTAGCTGGGTTACAACAGTGCGTCTATAGTGCCTACTATCTCCACAAGACTTTGTCCCCAAGTAGCTGGGTTACAACAGTGCGTCTATAGTGCCTATTATCTCCACAAGACTTTGTCCGCAAGTAGCTGGGTTACACAATGATGCCACTATTGACTGTAATCTCTACAAAACTTTGTCCGCAAGTAGCTGGGTTACAACAGTGCGTGTATAGTGCCTACTATCTCCACAAGACTTTGTCCGCAAGTAGCTGGGTTACACAATGATGCCACTAATGCCACCTGAGGTTAACATTACGGAGTTAAACTAAAATCCCCCCCTCCCAAATACTCCTATTTATAAATTAAACAACTAATGTAAGAAAAAAATACTGAAAACAAAAATATCATTGTGTACTTTTAACGATTATTGTTAAACCGGTATAACAGTATGCACTTGTAATTACTAGTTTATAGTAATCATCATACTCAATTAAAGTTTAAGCTTACTGCGCAATGTTTACGGGATCCCACGGAAATGGCTGTAATTAAAGTTGAACAATGATTGCCAATAGCAGAGCCTTCAAACTTACTGTGAAATGTCGGAATTTGAAGGTTTATCGCACAGAAGTTCCTTAATCAGAGTCGCTAATCGAGATTGAAGAAAAATTTACCAGGGCTTTGTTAGTATAATATTTTTTAACACGCTAAATAACCTATGTTGGTAGATTTACCAATTTTCTTCTTATCTTAGATATTTAATTCTGATGAATATAGCACAAACATAATCTCTACATTTTCGTATTTAAATTTGTTCCACAATCATTTTACTATATTTTACTAAAGCGAAATTGTTACATGAACGATAAATAAATTATTACAAACATCTTCAAACGACGAATAATCGACTTGTACAACTGAAATTTAATTTATTTTAAAGTCGTTTCTTGCCAATAATTGAGCTGAAACTCAATTATAAATAATGAAAAACTAGAATGTTGAACATACAATTATGTTAAAGCTGAAAAGAAAAAAATTAGAGCATAAATTTGTTTATGGGCTTTTAATTATATTCAAACTAATCTAATTACAGAATAAAAAAGATGGTGATAACGTTGGAAAAAAAGAAAACTATGATAATTTAGTTAATAATTACAATATGGTATACGAGTTATAACTAACAGATCTTATCAGATAAAAGATGACCACGAAATTAAGCAATCACTGATAGATGAAACCCAACTCCTTTCACCATAGACATATACTTTCCCAGCAGTATTCTTGAGATAAATGTAAGAAATACCTAAGTTATAATCAAATCTACACACTGAATGCTCACTGGAGGCATAGGTTGAAGTAATGTTTACATGAAGATAACATCAATAAAACAGTCTCATACGTTTTTTATTTTCATACAAATAGACTTCTTACCATGTACCTTCGAGTTACCAAACTGCTTGGGACGTGGTTCCCTGGCTTCAGAAGGAAACCTCAAACCACAGATAACATTAGGGCTTCTGGAAGCCCGAGGTGACTTGCTAATGCACTAACTTGATCCATTAACAACAACCAGTTCCAAACCACTGTAAGTGAGTTCTTACCAACTCCGAAGTTTTCGTTAACCTGATTAATAATGATGAGATGCCTTGAAGCTAATAACACTGATTTGTGACAAGATTATGATTAAAAATATGGTAAAACTGAAGGATTAATATCAAAGGTGAAGTTAACTATCACTTTGAAGATAACTAAACAAATTCTTTATGGTTCAGATTTCAAGTTAAAGTTAATTTTTATCGCTATTAGAATTATTAATAAAATAGCGTTTTCTAAGGAAAAGTTAGTAACAATGAATACACTCATTCATCAACACTTATCAAAACGATTCACCATCCTCATTTGTTATAACTGGACAATCAGAATGTCTTAAAAAATATAAACAAAAAATAACAAACTAATTTAGTACAGTACTGGTTTAATCAATTCTAGTAATATGGCCCACCCACCCGCCCACCCATACACGGACGGTGGTATTGACCCACCCGCCCACCCATACATGGACAGTGGTATTGACCCACCCGCCCACCCATACATGGACGGTGGTATTGACCCACTCGTCCACCCATACACACACAGTGGTATTGACCCACCCGCCCACCCATACACGGACGGTGGTATTGACCCACCCGCCCACCCATACATGGACAGTGGTATTGACCCAACCGCCCACCCATACATGGACGGTGGTATTGACCCACCCGCCCACCCATACACGGACGGTGGTAATGTAAATAACAGACACTTTATTTACATTAATATTACCATTTTATTTAGTCCACTAGTAATTACTAACCATGCTGTATTCTAGGATGGTTTTATAAAATGTGAATTAAAAATTTACTAAAAAAAGGGAGTCAATAAAAAATAGGTGGTGGTAAAAATGTCCCACCGTTAAATATGCTCATATCAACACATTTTTGGCCATGACCTTAACCGGAGGGGGTCTGACGTTATCGCAGGATAGTGTGGTTGTTTCTTGGATGGGTTACCGTCTGAGCGATTCTGTCCTTGCACACAGCTCGTCACTGGTGGTGGTTCGGAAGTCACGTTAAGCCGTTGGTCCCCCGTTTAAGTGTTAGAGAGGGCTTCTCAGTCCTAACTTTACCTGATACAAATAATACATCCTTTAACTTCGATACCGATGTGTTTGTATGATGTTCACTAATTACTGAAAGGACCAGACATTAATTGTGGTTTTAGTAGTATAACGCTAAACAAAAAGTAATCTACATTTGTATACGCTTGTGTAATTTAAATTATACTCGCCGAAAGTTGAGAGTGAGGCTCCGCCTAGACTATCGCTATCACAAGGGGCAAGCCAATAAAAAGAGGGTGTCCACGTGGACCCTTGATTTTCAATAAAACTAATTCATTGGAATTGCCAGTCGGCAGTCAGTCAGTCAGGCGCAGGCAGAAAGGACAGTTCATCACTACACCAACATGCTTGGCGCCCACGTCACACCAGCAGTGGGCGGAGCTTCACTCTCAACTCTCGCTGAATGGAACATACATTCATAATTTAGCCCTATTGATCAATATGATTTTCTATGATTATTTAACTTACACTATTATGTTCGCTATGATGATGTAGTTATTTCTTTTTTTGTAGTGGCTCTAACTTCTTATTTCGTTATCATTCTAATTTTACTTTGAAATTGGATTCTTAATATAGGTTTAGTGTTATGATATATCAAATAGTGATGTGATCAAGAAATATGGACTAATTTAAATAAAAAGTTCAAAATCCAAATTTCCAAAACTAAAATTGTATTTTATAAACAACTTCCTAAGATAATTTCGCATAATGAAATCAAACAATTCTAATACGGACGTTTGGGTTTGAAAGACTTGATAAATTATTCCATATCCAGCCTCTTTTTTGGTGATTAAAAAACAAACAAACTCTATAATTTTAGTTTAAAATGAACGTTAAATGGCTGCATAACATTTAATAACACATTAAAGAATAGCTTTATGATACATAACATTTTATCGCAACTGACAAAACACTTAACGATGGCCGTTTAAATTCATTAAATGAGCTGTAAAAAGGATTTCAGTTTACTGAGCAAAGATAACATTGTAATATGACACCCTTTAGTGTAGCCTTAATTTTAATATCTAGTTGCATTTTTGATAGAATTAAGGGTTTCAAAGCCAGTGGCCTGTATTTTGTTTAAGGAAATCGAGCTTTATGTTATTATGTTAGTGAGCGTACGTATATGGGTGGGCGAGAGGGTCATTACCAGCGTACGTGTATGGGTGGGCGGGAGGGTCATTACCAGCGTACGTGTATGGGTGGGCGGGAGGGTCATTACCAGCGTACGTGTATGGGTGGGCGAGAGGGTCATTACCAGCGTACGTGTATGGGTGGGCAGGAGGAAGATCATTTACCAGCGTACGTGTGTGGGTGGGCGGGAGTGTCATTACTAGCGTACGTATGTAGGTGGGTGGGAAGGTTTGCATTTAAAATTTAAGAAGAGAGTTTATAATGAGTGAAGTAAGTTTCTTATAATATGAAAACATGTTATAAGCTACCCAGTTTCATTATAACTGTGTGTAACGTATCGATATATTGACATGAATACACTTGCATTCATTGATAGTTGCAGGTAGAGTTTGGTAACGATAAAAACTGTGATGATGAATCATGAGAATATTTTGTTATAAACATCTATCGTTTTAGTACTGCAAATATTAATCTTTATTTGCACAGTACTAAAACGATTTTACAGAAAAAAATTTACATGCAATTATAGCACTTAAAAAGATAAAGAAAAAGATATATTGTTGTATTTTAAAAATAATTCAATATGAACTTATTTCACAATTATAAATAATAATACATTTTTAGGACGACTCAATAGCTGAAGTGTAGCAACATTAACAAATAAACTATATTGGCTTGATTATTGGATCTAGTACAAATAAATGGACGTTTTTCTACTTACTGATTTGGTTTTAATACACTTATTCTTAGTTTTATAAGTCAAACATTTCTACATATAAAACCTAATGAGTTCTTCTAAATATGTAAAGCACTGTTAATTGAGTATAGTTAATGAGGTTTGCATACATAGTTAGGACACATAATTGGCTTCACATAATTCCCATAATCAGCTGGTGTGATTTTGTTTCCAGTGTAGTTTTGAAACAGCTGTCAACTCACTTATACCAGGACAGTAGGGGTTAAGTCGATGCTATCAAAATGTTGGTAAAATAAATTTAATTACCTTGATACCTACACTCACCCTACTAATCGACAGTTTTTAGCAATTGTTATTGTTATTCACCATCACCTTTTTTGTAATCAAATACTACCTCGTTTTTTCTTCTTTAATTATATTTCTAAAAATGAAATTATATTTTATAAAAACAACACAGAAGATCACAATCAATTGTTTTATAACCTAATAATCTCGATATTTCCCCCTAACCTTTTCTCAAAGCCTACGTAGTCTAAGTTAGGTTAGAAACACAACGTAGAAGACGTTATACTGGGCCCTATAATGTCCCCATCTAGAAATGTGCGCTGAATGTGTGTCGAGTAGTTATTTCTCAAGTTTGCCATGCAATAGCAGAGCCAGCACATTTTCAGTCCCTTCCTTTATCCACCACTAAATTTATTGTAGCGGGTTACTCTGGTCTGAGGATGGTAAACATGGTTTACTGAAATAGATCGCCATAATATGTAATGCGGATTCAGTGTGCGGGTGGCCTGAGTGGCCTTCCCACCCACCCAATAATGAGGACCTTCTTTGTGCTTATATTTTAACAAAATATTTGTACTGCGAGATTTGATTAAATAAAAACTATGAAATTAAGATACTCCATGAGAATATTATACACAGTTTGTATTTGAAGAATATTACGTATTTTTAAGATAATAATTAATGAAAGAGCTGCAGAGTACCACTTAGCTTAAAAGTATCGAAACTATTCATAATATTCTTAGAATATCGGAAAAATTATAGAAACAAAACTGAAACTAAGGTGAAACTTCCTTTCGGTAATGGATGACCTAGTTAGTCAAGTTTGAAAACTTATCAATAATTTTCTTGGCTCCTTAAAGTTTAAAATTTGATTTGAGTTACAAATAAAAATTATTGGCTTACACGTAGATGGAATAATTGTAAATAACACATTTTTATAAGTTTTATGTTATATAGTGATCTTAACATATTCATATGTTTAAAGATATATAGTAAAAGTAGTTATTTTAAAATAAAAATATTACTGAAGTAACCATAAGTCTGCTTTGGAGTTGAAACAACTTTTTAATTTAAACTGAGATATAAACTAAAAATAAATAAATAAGTAAAAAAAAACATTATTTTTACCTATTTTTTTTGTGTTTTATAAGGTAGATTGATAATGATACAAATATCGAATTGAAATATATCCTAAAAGTTTATTTAGTCTAGTAATGTGCTTTTATTAATGTCTAGTAATATTAATTATTGAAATTGTCTTTCAACAATGATTTCTCAAAGTTATAAAGGATGTTGAGTTATTTACTATACACATTTTTGGTGGTAAGGGAAGCTCTGAGAATGTAATATAAGCTCCAAGCGGCAGCCGAAATAGCTAAAGTAGTGGTTTTACATTTCAAACGGAATCGGTCCTCCATTAAGGACTACGTCATCGCTTTGAGAGGTCTCATTGCCAGGTGAGGGTTCTTATTTCCTTAAGACGTTGGAGGTTCCTTTTTTGTTTCTCGGGAGCTTTAGTTCTATCCCTTTGATACGTTGATGCGTTCTTTATTCTAAAGTTACAAAGTATTGTGGACGAATAGAAAATTACAACAAGAATACAATACAAATATGATAGAAAATTGATAGGGTACTAACTATGGTATTCATTAAACAAATTTCAACAATAAACTATTGTTAAATTTGTGTAATTCAGATACATATGTAATAGATATAACATGTTTAATATTTTTGTACAATAATATTATTTTAATAGTAAATATTTACCTTTACTAATAACTATATCCTTATATTTATTTATTTAATATTTGTACCCAAGTTGGAATTAAATTTAGTATTTTCTAATCAAAAAACCAACACAAAACACCTTCTATGTAGGTATGTACTTCCCACTCTCTTATTGTTAAAATTTTGGACCTAGCCAAGATAAAAATTTTCTGTTAGGTTTCAATATTTAAAAAAATCTACTTTTCATACATTTATGAAATTAATTTATGAATTATTTCACAAGTTAGGGCTACTAATATAGTAAATTGAGTAATAATTTTAATAAATTATTATAAATAAGCTTATACAATTGAATAAAGTGTACTTTATTCATTTATTTAAAATATAATTAATCTACATTTATTTCAAAATAATATTTTCCAAGTACGCAACCCTGTAATTATAATTAATTTAACTTTGTCATTTATAGAAAAGTGTAACACTACAACTGGAGAGCTGTAGGGAAATAGCAAATTACGGATTTACTTTCAGCCCCTTGTACTTGGAAAGCAACTTAAAAAACCATCCATTGTTCGGTCAGATGTTTTTAGAAATGGAAATGGTCAGATGTCGAAAATATTTAAATGCTTTCACAACAACTTTATTTTTTCCTATAGATAATTTGATAATTAAACTTTTTTGAGTTATTGTGTTCCATAATAATCATTTTTGAATTTTGATCAGAATAATTTACTTAAAATCGTTGACTAGCGAAGAAATAATACTGTTCAAAATAGTTACTTTGAAATTCAAATGACCGCTACTCTGGAAAGGATAGACCTTTCGAAGTCCGGTTCGCGGCAATTTATTTCTATTGAATAGACCTTCAATTTGATACCAAACTAGTCTTACATTAAAGATTCTCGTTCAACTCCTCGTGGGTCGTCCCCCTGAAAAGATGAAATGTCGCTAATGGCACCAAAGAATGTGTTCTTTGTAACCATGATGATGGAACAAATTTCACTTTTACCAGTGAAGTCATAGAACAGTTCAGAACGCGTTTACATATTTTTTTCCACCCTGTATATATTTCATATATGTTATGTATAGTATATAGTATACTATGTATATATTATATAAATACAAAATGTCGTATAGAAAAATAGTTACTAAATTATATGTAAAAAAATATGATAACACATACAAATTTCAAGGGTAGTTTGTTTTTTTAAGAAAAATTGAACATAAAAAACCAGCATTAATGGTTTTAATTCAAAATAAGTAAAGGAAAATCTGGCTAAGGCAAAAATATCGAGAGCCCCAGTCTGCAACATCAATATATATCAATATATATAACATGGTGTAGTGATTCAATAATGGTTTACCATTATTGAATCACTTTATTCTAGGAATCTCTATGTGACTTTTTAAACTAAACTTAAAAATACGATGCGAACGTTACGAATTGAAAAAGATGATAAATGCACATAGTGGAAACATAGTTTTATCTCTAAAATGGCATAGAAAGTTTATTTTGGATTCTAAATACACTTTATGTCCAACTTTTAATAACACGTCTAATTTTTCTCTGTAAACAACTACGACCAAATATGGTAGAGTCGTGAACAGGAAATTGCGTCTTGTGCAAGCAAAACGTAATGAGCGCCCAAGAAAATTGTTTCCGGAAACGATTTTAATCTCCTTGACATTTCTGAGAGTGTTTATTTCTTTTTTTTGGAGCATAAAGTTACAATTATATTTATTTAAAAATAAAATATTTATGACTACTTTATTATATGATAAAATTATTATAATATTTATAGTAAAATTACACGATTTAATACATCTCAGAAATTGTTTTTAAAACCATGACCACCATTGCATCAAATCGTATTGTAAGGGGTACACTTTTAATTAAATTTCCTTTGCAGTTATTGAAAAAGCGTTGACTGTAATGAACTTGTCATATTCTCGCCGGCTTTCACGTAGTGCCTTTTAATTTTCTTTGCACATACTTTATATGTGTAGAGACTTAGTGGCACCACTAAGGACATCACAACAAGGTGAGCACGTGTGGTGATGTTAAAATTGGATTGAAAAGTCCCATAACACGGCTGTCATAAAAACATATACAAGATAGAAAAATATGGAAACGCTTTAACAAGATTATTTTTTTCCATAAATAATTTGATAATTTGACTTTTTTAATAATTCTGTTCTATAAAGAATAATTTTTGATCAGAATAATTTACTTAAAATCGTCAAATAGTGGAGAAATGATATTGTTCATATTAGTAACTTTGAAATTCAAATGACCGCTACCCTGGAAAGGATAAACCTGTCAAAATTCGATTAGTGGTAATTAATTTCTATTGAATAGACTTTTCATTTGATACCAAATTCGACCTAGGTTTATGTTGAAGATGTTCGTTAAACTCCTTGTGGGACGTCCCCCTGAAAAGTCGAAATGTCGCTAATGGCGTCAAAAAATAAAAAAATATGTTCTTTGTAACCATGATGATGTACAAGATTCCGCTTTTACAAATGAAGTTATACAATAGTTGTGAAAGTGTTTCCATATTTTTTGAACCCTGTATATACTAGTTGTGTATTTAATTATTTATTATATATTACACTTATCTATTTGTACAGTACGGTTAATTATCTTATTAAAAAATTTTTCCTCAAGTAGTGGTATAAAAACGGTCTTATGAGCGCAAAAAATGAGAAATGAGTAAATGTACGAAAGTCATAAGAAAGGTACAAATATAACAGTTCTTAAATAAATTAGATAAATAATCTGTGAACGTGCATACTTGTTATCATTAGTTGTATAACATTTTAAAACATTTTCCTAATAGCTAGAAACTAATAATGAAAAATTCGTAATCGTGGTACCAAATACAGTTTTTTCAAGAAATGCAAAGAAAATGTAGTAAAAGGTGACCCCTACAATACGACTTAATGCAGTAGTCTAAAAAACAATTCTTGAAATTTAATAAAATGTGTAAAAAGGTAGGAAATCTAGTTCCAGAAATCCGTTTGATTAGTATAAAATACGGTACCACATAACATTATTATGGGTACCAATGGGGCCCCATAAAATGTTTTGTGCCATATATGTTAACAGAAGACACTTTATTTTATGTGGTTAGTTACAGTGCCAAACATAAGTGATTTCTTGAAACAAAAAGTCTCATGAAACAGTATTATAAGTGCGAGATGATCACAGTGTCAAACATAAGTGATATCTTGTAACGAACAGTCTCATGAAACAGTATTATAAGTGCGAGGTGATCATAGTGCCAAACGTAAGTGATTTCTTGTAACAAAAAGTCTCATGAAACAGTATTATAAGTGCGAGATGATCACAGTGCCAAACATAAGTGATTTCTTGTAACGAAAAGTCTCATGCAACAGTATTATAAGTGCGAGGTGATCACAGTGCCAAACATAAGTGATTTCTTGTAACGTAAAGTCTCATGAAACTGTATTATAAGTGCGAGATGATCACAGTGCCAAACATAAGTGATTTCTTGTATCGAAAAGTCTCATGAAACTGTATTATAAGTGCCAGGTGATCACAGTGCCAAACATAAGTGATTTCTTATAATGAAAATACATAATATTACCTCAACTTCTGTGTAAAAAAAGGTTATGTAAAGTATCCCTTTTTTAATACTCCAAGAAAATTACGGGGATATGAAGAGTCAGTCAGTCAGTTGTTCCCATCCAGCGTTATATCACATTGACTAGGGGACACCCTAGCACGCTTCGCGTGTTAACCCCATCAATCGCTGTTCTCGTGAGGGAACGCGCTCACCATGGACAAACCTAACCTCAACACAAGTAGTTAAGCGCTGATTTCCATCGTCACATGTTTGGAAAGTTAATAGCCATGTTGTGCACTCCCTTACACGTACAGTGTTATAAGCCAAAAGTGACCACAAATAATAGTACAATGGAACCAAATATAGACCCAAAAATAAATACGACAAATACCAAAATGGGTAAATATGGAATTTAAGGGTCCCTCCAAATTTTGTTAAGTTTTATATCTATTTAATATTGTTCCCATGAACACAAATCGACAGATATTATTGGTGGAAATACAGATTTTTTACAAAAAAACAAAACATTTTTACATAAAACCTATGTATATCAAATTAGTTTTCTGTAGTTGGCTGATCTCGACTATGGCATCAAATTCATGAAACGAATAATAATAGTAAATGCGATGTTCATTAAAAATGTGGGTTAGGTTAGGTTATTATGTTCACAGTGAATAAATATGGCTAACCTAACCTAATTTAATATAACAACTTAACATAACCTAATCTAGCCTGTTTTGTTAAATATCTCAGTTTTTATTTGTCGTAGGAAGAAACTGATGTCATATTCCTGTCATGGAGGAAAACTACGTAATAATAATATTATTTACATAGTTTTTGGTGTAAACATATTTTTCATTGTTAAAATTTTTTTGTAAGAATATCGGCATTTCCACCGAAAAATTGCTATGGATTCGTGATTTTAGAGTTAATATTGACTACTTAAAAAAATAAACACATTAAAAAAACGTGACAATTGGATGGGTCCTATATTTTAATATTTACCCCAAAAGGTAATATCAAAGTGAGGCATTTGATACCATACTCAATAATATTGGCAGTTTTCATTCACCTACGTAATTTGAAACTCTCAAGATATAACAGTGCCACATCCAATTACAGTAAGATAAAATTGAGAATCACGATATTTTGACGGAATTGTTTTTACAAACCAAATTAGCAAAAATACAGCTAAAAAATGTTATTTTAATTAAAACAGCCAACAAAGAAATTTACGTGAATAAACATATACGTAATGTTTTCAAACTACGTGAAAACCATTTTGTTGATCACTTAGCACCACACACCTGACAGGTTACACAAAGAGCTCCTTGCGCACATATTACCTTTGTTAAACTTTGCTTGTTCAAGGCTCTCTAAAGGATTTTACATGTGTTTTAAATGTAATGTTTTTAAAAAGTTTTAGTTTGAAGAACAGATTTAGGATTTTCATGAATGCCTTTAAATGTAAATTATAACAAATTTATCTGCAGTATGTTCTGTTTTGATTTGTAGCTCCATGGTTTTCCACTTAATTTAAACATTATTTTATATAATTAAGCTAACCAGGTTCAAATATTGCTTTATTCTACTAGACACGCTTTGCTAAACCATTTTTAGTTGTAGAGGAAGCCGTTTGCTTTTTTATGTTAATGTAAATAGCAACATATATGAATTTGACAACTTTGAACAGCTTTGAAATCTATAACAAGCCAATTAATGCTTTTTATTTCTGATCATATTAATAATCTATTACACTAAAAAGATTTAAAAAATACATATCATTTAACTTAAAGATTTGTGTCGGAGTGATTTCTTCTCCACGGGCAAAATATCCTTACTCATATTGCACACACGTTCGCAGTTGGTGGCCCTCCCACACATTCTACACACACGTACAGGTTAGATGACCCCCTTGCACATGAGTTAAGCTTCAATGGTCCTCTCACCCACCCTACAAACATACACTTTAAGCACTGATGGCCCCCCACCCATTCAGCACATTATCTCAGCGTTGATGGTCCTCCCACCCACCCAGCACACTAGCTCATTGTTTATAACCCTCCCACCCATCCAGTACACTAGCTCAATGTTTATGACCCTCTCACCCATCCAGTAAACTAGCCAGTGTTTATTGCCCTCCCACCCATCCAGTACACTAGCTCATTGTTTATGACCCTCCCACCCATCCAGTACACTAGCCAGTGTTGATTGCCCTCCCACCCACCCAGTACACTAGCTCATTGTCTATGACCCTCCCACCCATCCAGTACACTAGCCAGTGTTGATTGCCCTCCCACCCATCCAGCACACTAGCTCAGCGTTAAAGACCCTCCCATTCCCTAAACACACATAGACGTTCAGTTGATGGATATGAACCTATTTCTATGTTTTACGGAAATGAAAGCAAAGAATTTAATGTGAAACATTAATGTGATTTTGGTAATCTGTTATAAGTAAATATGAAAATGCTACTTGTTATATTAAATAAAGACAACCCCAATAAATTTTACAATTTAAAATTTGATCAAATTCATGCATTATTTCTGAACCTAACACTCATTTTTGGATGTGAACTTGAATTTTGTATCAAACCGAGTCGTACATCAATAGTATCTCTAATGATTCTTACAATTATCTAAATAGATTAATATAGATACCTGATAAGAATCGATACAGCTACTTTAGATAACAGTGTATGTATATGCTACAACATTGATAGTGTTTAATATTAATAGAACATTTCTTAAAATTTACATAGAAAACTTCACACGTTATTTACATCTGGTTTTACAACTGTGAAATAACGTAACACCAGAGAAACACCGGAGGAAGGAAAAGACTGACAGGTCGGTACACTCTATATGTTTTTGACTATATTTTTAATTCTCGATATTATACTTACTTAATTCTTTGTGATTCTATTAATTTTTGGTTCTTGGAGAATAACGACTATTATATTAATCACAGTTAGTATTAGTTGTAACATTTATTCATAACAAATTCATATAATTATACATGTCTCAAATGAATATCCTATATTCTAAAATAATCGGGTCATTTAGTTCACTCACTTTCTGAACTTATTACTTGACCGATTTTGACGAATAAAGATGAATAAAGATCTTGATCTTTATCAAGATGGATAAAGATAAAAAGATAATTTTGATTTCTAAGTCGTAATAGAGCTAGATTTATGAAATTTCCATAGATTTTTGTTTTATATGGTGTTAAAGTTGTAATGTTATTCTTATGGAGATTAATTTTAATTAACCAGCTGGCTGCAAAAACAAATGTTAAATGGTTCAAATAATTTTTTAGGTTAAACAAAGATCAGCAAATATTAAGTTAATTATAAAAGAGGGAATACATGTATGTGTGTGTATGTTATCGTCAGCCGTTAAATAAAATGAAAACACATGAAATAAGCTTATTAATAACATCGGTTGTTTATAATTACTATACTATAAATCAAGTTCAGTGAGTGAGGAACTGTAAATGAATTTAATAATATGATTTTACTTAATAAAGTTTAATTACTAAGATTTGAAGCCAAAAGTTACATGACGAGGCCGAAGGCCGAGGTGTATGAGCGCAGCGAGTAACGGGGCTGACACGCGAAGCTTGCAGGGTTGTCCCCTAGTACAACTAATTTCATAAATAATTAATTTGATTATCTCAAGATTACACATAGGTAACATGTTTAGGAAACACCATCTGACTTGCATGATAATTATTCAATTTTTACATGAACAAGTTTTTAATGCTCTCTTTTAATCAGTGTTTAAGAAGAATATTATTATGACGTATAGACAATGAAAGTAATGAGATAAAAGGTTGACATTAATCAATACCACTGTACGACGCATATGGGTGGGTGAGTGGATCAATACCACTGTACGACGTATATGGGTGGGCGCGTGGATCAATACCACTGTACGACGTATATGGGTGGGTGAGTGGATCAATACCACTGTACGACGTGTATGGGTGGGCGTGTGGATCAATACCACTGTACGACGTATATGGGTGGGTGAGTGGATCAATACCACTGTACGACGTGTATGAGTGGGCGAGTCGGTCAGTACAATTGAAAGTTTATGGGTGGGTCAATACTATCGTTATGTATCGTCCTCCATTCGTTGACATATATGTTAATAAGATACGTATATTAATAATCTATGTAACATTACGCTACTGGTCGTGGTTTTCCGTTACTAAAGATAAACCACGTGCAATCTTTTACTTGTCAGTGGTGAACTTTTACTTTTTGGCTAAACAAAAAATTGACTGTTGAAATGTCTTATCTAAAGTATAAACTATATGTTACGTTAAATTGAGTCGATATTCTGATAAGTGAACGTTTATATTTATGTAAATGTAAGATTGTAAATTATTTTTATTGGTGTGTTTTAAACTATCCAAGATAAATAGGTTAATCAGTAAGTTTGGCACACCTTTCTAAAAACGTAAATATTTTAAATACTGTTTCAGAACAATTACTTCTTAATGATATGTTTTTAATTAGCAATTAATTTAATATGTACATTGAGTAAATAAGCATTTAAAATGGTATATTCCCAAAAACAAGCGTTGTTCAACATTAAAATCACTCAAATAATTCAAGTCATTGTTCTAGTATGGCGTAATAAAAGCTAGAAATATAAATGGTAGAAGACAAATCCATTCCATCAAAGGTGCTCCGTGAAACACTTTAATGATTACAAATGTTTATATAACTAGTAAATTGTTTCGGTAAATGTGAAATACCCTTCATTTTGTTTCTTTTACTAAGGCTTTATAGTTCAGGCCTGGTGTATGATATCGTGTATTTGCTTGTAAAGCCCATTCAGAACTAGTGAAAAAATCATAGGCTTTAAGTATTATAAGCACTTAATAAAAAAATAATAATAAAAGTAAAATAATATTTTATACAAAAAATTATCCAACAGCCCTTCCCTCTACTATACTTGCTTACCCTTCCCTCTACTATACTTGCTTACCCTTCCCTCTACTACACTTGCTTACCCTTCCCTCTACTACACTTGTTTACCCTTCCCTCTACTACACTTGCTTACCCTTCCCTCTACTACACTTGTTTACCCTTCCCTCTACTACACTTGTTTACCCTTCCCTCTACTACACTTGTTTACCCTTCCCTCTACTACACTTGTTTACCCTTCCCTCTACTATACTTGCTTATCCTTCCCTCTACTACACTTGTTTACCCTTCCCTCTACTACACTTGTTTACCCTTCCCTCTACTACACTTGTTTACCCTTCCCTCTACTACACTTGCTTACCCTTCCCTCTACTACACTTGCTTACCCTTCCCTCTACGGTTCTCTCTAAACCATCAGATCAATATAAAACCTGAGATTGTTGCCATTATGCTAATTAACATATTTGTATAGTCTAGAAAACCCTATAAGTCTAATCTAGGGGGATTCAAAGTAGCACAACTATGTGAGAGTTAGTAGAAATTATTTTAAACATTTCACAATATAAACCAAATTAGCCAAGCTTTTGTATCATGCTTATATTTTTTGTATCAGTTGTGTGAAATAAGTTATGTATTAAATTAATGCCAATGTTACTCTTATGTTAAAAAAGAAAGGTCGAAGGGCTGTTTCTGGATAGGAAGACACTTTCTAGAAATACTTTTTTATTGGGTCTCTATGATATAAAAACTAACCCTTCCAAATTTAATCAAAATCTGTTTAGTGGGTCTGCAGATTTTGTGATGAGAGAGTGCGTAGGTTTGCGTTTATATTTATTAAGATAACTGTAACTTAATTTATTTCAGAAATATACACAGAATTAAATGAAACATATTACTATAGTAAGATTATCTGGTGTTTTATTACTATTCACACACATTGATTAATCCTTTGGATCTCGTAATTCTCTAGATATTAACAGGTTTCTAAAAATGATATTAGGAAGTAAAATTTCAGATGAACTATATTCTGTATTAAATATGTTCTAGTATGGTAAAACCACGAAGGATGTTCAAAGTGCGACCACCAGGAATGGACTTAGCTAAAGTAGCAGCGGAAGAAAAGGAAAAGAGAAAGGCGAACAGGCATCTATCATTAATCCAAAATCATAACTTGGGAAATGATATATTGCCATATATTGCAGAATCTAACATAAAAGAGGAGTTGGATTTTCTAGCATCTGATGATAAATACCTTCCAGATCTCATTGATGACGTACCAATTCAAAAGACGAAGTACAATGAGTTTTTGGAAGAGCCGTTGACATCGGATATACAAAAAACAAGTAGACTTAAGGAATACCACTATATTCCTGAAGAAACACATACAAAGGCTAATGCACGACCGACAAAGAGCAGGAAGCCTAAACACTTTTCTGAGTATTTAGGTCTCGAGGACTATTTAGATGAAAAAACAATAACTAAGAATGCTGAAAAAGAGGTAATGTACTCTCATGTGGACTCTTTTGATACAGGAATAAATGACTCGCAGGATCCAGAGTGGATGCCAACGAAACGAAATTATTTTCATAATATAGAAGAAAATTTCAGCTTTAGTAAAATTGATACAGGATCTATGGATTCAGATCTCAAATTTAAATTTAAAGAAAATGTGCTATCAATAGAGAAAAAGAAGAAGACTAAGCTCCCTAATAAAAAGACTAAATTTAGTTCTGACGATGAATTTTCATTTTTAGAATACGATAAATCGAATTTCGATAGTGCATTAACAAGGGCAAAGCTATTATTGGAAGAAAACAACATTTATAATGATACTGAATCTACTAAAAATGCCAAGTTGCCAAGTCAGATTCAGATTCCATCACCAAAAGCAAAATTTAACTCTGAAATAAATGATAAATGGGATGTTAGTGGGGAATCGTCATCCTTTGAATCAGATGTTGATGATAACTCTAATGATTACGAAGATGACTTCGTGCCTTATAGTTCTAATTTATATGGTCCAATTGACAAAATATTAGGGTCATCGAAGAAGAAAAGAGCAAAGACTTCCACTGAAATTTCTGAGACCAACATGAACCATAAAATGTCAAACAATGACTCAGAATTAGATGAACTAACAGAAAATCCAGAACTATCAAATAAAAAATCAAGCATTACAAAATATGAAAATAAGGAACTGCACAGTAGAGAATTTAATAATAATATTTTAACAAAGCAACTATCGAAAAAGGAACGGGAACTTCAGCTTTCCTATAAAGATTACGAATGGGATACAGATGATGATGACAGTTTGTTTTATGATTCAGATATGGAAAAGGCAAAGAATTTAAAGAAGAAAAACAAGTTTAAGCTGTCTTCTAAAAATTCAAGTTTTAGAACAAGAAGTCCGATGAAATCTTATGATTCAGAGACAAATGGACGCTTAGAAAAGTTACCACTGTCAAAAATGAACAAGGACATTATGGATTCCAATAAATCTGAATTGATAAAGAAAGATGACGAAGCATCAGATGATTACGATTTCTTTGATTCTGTGAGAGAGTCAGAGAAGAAGAACAAGAAATTACCTTCTTCTAAAGATTTTAAGTTAACAAGAAAGAGTACAATATCTCATCATGATTCAGATTGTGATGAAACAGTAACAGAGACAAGGCAAATTAAGGGAAGTGTGAGTTTCCCATCTAAACGTGGTGAGTGGAGTTCGTATAAAAACTTTTCATATAATAATAATGATCTCGAATATAACTATAGCAAATCTCTTAAGATCAATAAAAAGAATAAGATTGAATATCCTTCAAATAATTCTAATTTGAATATGGGCAGAGGCAATTGTATTGACGACTCCTCCGATTTGGATGAGGAGCTCCTAGCAGAGGTGGAAAGGATTAAAAAAAATAAAAAGTTGTCTTCAAAGAAGCCCAACTCAAAGCTGGTTTCTTCAAATGCGGTTAAGTCAGACATAAAAGATAAAAGTGGCCGTATTGAACATTCAGATCCCTCGAACATGAATATAATTGAGCCCAAGAAAAAGAAGATAAAAAAAGTACCAAAAGAAATTCCTGCTCTGCAAATTGTCGAAAGACACGAATGGTTTGAAGGATTCCCTCTAAACATAAAACCACTTCAGACACCTGTGCCAAATGTGGTGGAGGACTACAATACGGAGGTTGAGCGTTGCTACACGAAAGAACAATGCATAGAACGGCTTCGAGAAATTCAAAAGAGGGCAGTGGAGGAAGGCAAGCTGGACCTTCCTTACAGGTAGGGAGGGCTACTGGTTGAAAGATTTAAAATATCTTAAGGTTATCTGAGTATAATATTTGATGTAAGTCAGGATACTATGCATGTTTATAATGGATTCCTAAACGTCATGAGTGAAAGCTAAATTTTGTATTGCACTTAATTTAGCCAATTATTTTACGAATATTAAAAAAATTATTTTATTTTCTAACTTTTTACTTTTCTTAAACTAAAATATCATAATTTTGGCAGTTTTTATTAAGTCAAAAAAGCCAGTTTATTCAAACCCAAGAGGGAGGGGGGTTGAATAATATCTGACAATTAATTTTAAAACTATGAATATCGCTTGAGCTGTCAAAGTAAAATCTCAAACACTCGCATAAAACATATTTGTCTGAATTACAAAACATCAACTAAACATATAAAAACTGGATTGAAGGTTACTAAGTTATTTTTATAAAAACACGTCTGTATTTTTTCGCACGAAAACTAATTTGTTGTACTGTATAAGTTTAATCACAGAAAAGAAGGAACAGAAGTCACATACAATAGTGCGCTAAATGTGTATGGAGTAGTTATTTCTCCACTCTGCCTTGGGATGACAGAGCCAGCACCTTGTCAGTCCCTCTTTTATTGCCATCAAATTCTTAAGGATTAACGTAGTAATTATTAATACTATGTATAATAATGAACATCAGCTATAATGTTATAACTGTCACCTAGGTGTTCGCTGGGACTATAAGAAAGCGACCTCTATATGTTTTTTCTGTGGTTTAATTTAGTTAGTTTAGTACGGTCCATATTTCATAGTAGTTTGACGTAAGTCCTGTATATGTCTTAAGTCAATAAAAATAATAAATACCAGTGACATATCACTCAACAAACATTTATTTTTATATTAGTAAAATATTTACAAATATTACGATAAACAATTTCGCTAAAGTACGTTTAACTTCCTCAGCCCAGATAAATTTACAAACTAGTAATTAAGGAAAAGAACTATGTACTAGTATTAAAATAATACTGTGTTTCGTGAAGTAAAATTTCATTTTCTCATAGGAATATGTAATATTCTAACACAAACTATTTTAAAAATAATAAAAAATGACTACATAGCGCTCAATGAAAGACGTATATATTTGATATTGTAAACTTTTTGTTCCTTTTGTGAACTAATTGTTAGCCAGTAAACAAATATGGGTATCCGCCACCATTTCAGCAATTTTTTTTTATTTGCCAAACAATTATGTTTTTTTCTTTCATAACTCATTCATTAGCATGTAAATAGATAGAATATCACAAAAAAATTTCTTTAATTATTTATATTTGCTTTTTTTTGCGAAAAAGGTTAATTGCAAAGATTGGATATAACTTTTTTATTTTTAAAGATATTTTAATAAAATTAGTATTTTCTTGTTCCCTATAAGATTCTCTATTTTTATTGGTATTAAAACTATCTTAGGGCTAAAACTCCTAATTTTATAGATTTATTTCTAAATACATAAATTTTACTACAAATTTATGTAAACAATATTTAATAAAATAAATATTTACTCATGTAGAAGATTGTGTATTCTAGTAATATTAGTTCATGGTATGAGGGTGTTTAGTTTAAAATTTCAATAGTCTATGTTAAAAACTCTTGAAGTTATATTTTATTTATTTATTTTATTAATTTATTATTTTATAACTTCTAGATTTTTTAACATAGACTATTGAAATTTTAAACTAAACACCATCATACCATGAACTAATATTACTAGTATACACAACCTTCTACATGAGTAAATATTTATTTTATTAAATATTGTTTACATAAATTTGTAGTGAAATGTATGTTTTTAGAAATAAATCTATAAAATTAGGACTTTTAGCCTAAAAAAAAACTTGTTAAAAACTCTAAAAGTTATATCAAAAAATGTCTTAAAAAACTTAATTTTCGGGAATCTTCGATCAAAGTCTGTAAATTCATAAATCTCAACTAAAACTCTCCTGCTCCATAAGTAATACCTTCTTCTGCTATCTTCTTTATATTATATCTTTATATTATTATCTTCGTTATATTGTACAAAATAACAAAAATATGTTTTTTAATAAGTAATAAACATTTGTGTAGTTTATAATAATGTTTGAAAATATGAAAAATACCTAAATTCACTACTTTTATTTTTTTAATTGTTTTTAATGAAATGTTAGTCAGAATGTCATAAAACTTCAGGAAAATATTCCCAATAAGATGTACTATAAGAATATAAAATAAAAAAAATCATTATTTTTTTTAATACCTATTTAAATGGTGGCGGATCCCCTTACTATTTTTCAGATGAACATACATTTTGTCTACTATTTTGATTGAAAGTAAAATATTAAGTTTGTGGTTTTTTTTTCAAGTTTCTTAATTGGAGATGACGGACGCGTATATGAAGGACGAGGCTGGGACGAAATGGTCACCGACAAATTCAACTGGAAGGGGATTGTTATTGCTTACATTGGCACTTTCTCCAGTGGTAAGCAGTATTGTTTTACTACTAGCTAGATAAGAGTACTACACTTTATTTATGGAATGGACTGACTTATAGACCGAATAAAATAACTTTGGTACTGGCGGAACGGCCACGCGCCGCTGGTCTGAAATGACAAAACTCTTAAGTTTTATTTCGCTGCCAAACTTAAAATAATTTTCAAACTAATTTTATAGTGTCCACCATGTTATATTTTTAAAGAAAAAGATTATGCTGGAGATTTTGCTTGAATTAATTTGTTTTGTATTATAATATTTGTGTTTAAGAACACGTTTTTTATGGGTGAAATTGCGCGTGAGCCGTCTTTAACCTGTCACTGTAGTGAGAATAATTAATAAAATTATTTATTGTAGATGGATGATAGGTAATTGCATTGTGTTTAGTGTCGTATAAGTCTCATTTAATAATTCAAACAAATTAATGAGAAATACATTTTTTTGTAAACCCTTGCAAACTCGGTAACCATCAACACTAGAGAACATTTCTTTGAACCTAAACGAATTCTGTTATTTAAGTGTCACTAAAATCGTTATCTAGCATTAAATAAAATTTTCTTGAACTAGGAAGAAAGTTTCAGTAGTTTTCAAAACTAGATTGTCAACAAGGCGGTGGTGATATCACAAGCGTGTCACTGGCTCAGCTCTGGGCTCTTCACAAGTCCTTATTGTCAATTACTATTAGGATACTAATTGACTAAAACTAATTGATAGAATTGCACTAAACATTGATAATTATGTATTCACTGAATCCTAAAACATTATTGTCTCATCTAAATAAAACAAATTCTAATAGTTCTAAAACTATATATCTATAATAAAAATAAACTGGCTAAACTAAGTTAAATCGAACAGGAACACAACTCAAAGTCAAAAGTCAACTTACTCACCTTATTTATTACTGCATAAACATTTCTTATCTTGAAATATCGTCGATTGATTATTGTTAAGATTATTTTACGCTTGTACTGGAATATCCGGTCTACACTTTTCCTTGAGCAGAGTATACCTTACGCGTCCGACACATGTAACGCCTCGATGTAAACGAATTGTGAGTTTACTCCATCAACTATACATCATTTTTCTGCATTTTTTAATAGTGCCACAGTATTATTTTAGTAATACATAAATAACATAGTTATTATTTGTTGAAAGACATTTTGTTTAGTGTTTGACGTTTCCGAGTTTGCAAGGGTTTACAAAAAAATAATTTCTCATTAACTTGTTTGAATTATTAAAGGAGTTTTATACCAAACTAACCACAATGCATCAAACTGTCATCCATCCACAAGAAATAATTTTATTATTATTATACTCTCTACAGTGACAGGTTAAAAACGAATCACGTGCAATTTCACTCATAAAAAGTGTTCTTAAACGAAAATATCACTATAAAAAGCAAATTAGTTCAAGGAAAATCTCCAGCATATTTTTTTCTTAAAAAATATAACATGGCGGACACTAAATAATCAGTTTGAAAAACTCAGAGGTTTTATCATTTCATACCATCAGCGCATGGCTGTTCCGCCAGTACCAAAGTTATTTTATTCGGACTATAGATGAACGCACTTGGTGTCATTTGAGTGTAACTCTGACACGCGGTGTTGCCCGGAGAACTGTGTTTGACGTACGACGAACAATAATAACTTTATGTGGTAGAAATCTTCTTGAAGAAGCATTTTTAATTGCTTCAAACAATATTAAAATAGAGAAATATAGAAATTATGTGATACGAACGATCTATAAACAATAAGTAACAATAATGCTAAGTCCGCCATCGTAATATTCACACTTACACTCAAATGCAACAAGTAGGTCATAAAACAGGTGCATTCAAAGAACTGAAACGTAGCAACATTTCAAGGCTACATTGTCACACCTTTGGTTGTAGAATTCCCAAACTCCTCGTAGTTCCAACATGTGCTGTAAGAGCACTCTGAAGTCAAGTCGGGACACACATTAAATAAAATATAACAGTATTAAATGAAGCGAGTAAGTTTAGCTGCGAATATTGTTATCGAGATACAAATCATTATATTTGCCGTGACAGACTTTAAAATATACAAATACAACGCCTTCGGGGTAAATGAGCATTCAGCTAGGCGTTAATATGGCTAGTGGGATGATAATAAAAATTCAGCTGATTGTAGTAATATTGTAAGTAGGGCCTCAATAGGACAAACTGAGCCCTGGAGCTTGCAATTTTTTGAAATCTGCAGTCTGATGATAGTAAAAACACGCCATGGGAAAAATATATAACTTCCCATAGTCTTATGATAATCGGATGAATAGTATAGTAATGGGTGAAGAGTGAACAGAAAAAGACAAAGACATACATGCATTTACATTCTTTTACATCAAACAAAACGTCCACTGAATCAGTGAAACTTACTATTTCTAACATTAAGAAATATCTAACCTCCTCAATGCTATAAAAAAACGTTGTTTACATTCCAAAAGCTTTTAACAATTGATAAAGTCCATTGTTTAAATGTAAACAGCTGTTTTACTTTTTGACTAATTTAAATCTATCACTATATTATTCTTATGGCCGAAAAATGTACTTTGAAAACCTTATTGCACAACCCTGAATAAGGCCAAACCTTTTCACACTTCGATCTATAAAACTGATTAAGAAAGAAGGGAGGAGTTGCGTTAGTAATAAATGGCCTCAAATTTTGTAGATTACGATTTTTTTAGAAATAATAACGTACAAAATTGTAGTGGCCTTTTAAAAACTTTTTGTTTAGAAAATAATAATTTCTAAATTTTGCTTGATCTTGTTTGTGTTGCAGAGCACCCACCACGACTTCAGATGGCACAGGCCTATAACAGATTGATTGGACTGGGCAGGGAAAACAAGTACATTCGGTTTAAATATAACCATTCCTTTGTCAACAGGGATGGGACAAGAGCCCTGGAGCTTGAGTTATAGTAGTGCTACATATGTATGTTCAACCAAATTAGTGTTCATAGCAATATGCTTTTTGTAGGACACAACAAAGCTGTTTTACCTGTGTGGGAAGCAGCATAAAGCGATTTGCATTACGTACAACACACCAATGTAGCAATCTGCTTTAAATTGTACTCAAACATAAAGCAAACTACTTTAGGTACAACACAACGATCTAGAAGTCTGCTAAACGTAGGGTACACACATATATAAGTCTATGTAGCTCACAAAATGTGTAGCAATATCCTTTACACAAAGTGTATACATACAAAATGATGTCTTGCTTTAAATTGAGCAACAAAATGACAATCTGCATTGCGTAGGACAAAAAATGTACTTTACGTAGGATATGTAGTAATCAGCGTTACGTAGAACACAAACATAATACAGCCCCCTTTACGCAGGACTCAAAGATGTAGCAATCATCTTTACGTCAGACACGAACTTATAGTAATACTGTTTATGTAGGACACAAACGTATAGCAGTCTGCTTTACGTAGGACTTATACATGTAGCAATCAGCTTTACGTAAGACATGAACTTATAGCAATACTGTTTATGTAGGGCACAAACGTATAGCAGTCTGCTTTACGTAGGACTTATACATGTAGCAACCAACTTTACATAAGACATGAACTTATAGCAATACTGTTTATGTAGGGCACAAACGTATAGCAGTCTGCTTGAAGTAGGACTTATACATGTAGCAACCAACTTTACGTAGAACACCGACATATTACATTCCCCTTTACATAGGACTGAAACATGTGGCAATCAGCGTTACGTAAAACACAAACATATTAAACTCCCTTTGCGTAGGACTAAAACATGTAGCAATCAGCGTTTCGTAGAACACAAAAATATTACAGTTCCTTTATGTAAGACTAAAACATGTAGCAATCAGCATTACGTAGTACACAAACATATTACAGTCCCTTTACGTAGGACTCAAATATGTATGTAGTAATCAGCGTTACGTAGTACACAAACATATTACAGGCCCTTTACTGCATTATGTAGCAATCAGCGTTTGCTAAGTAGACTTTACAGGGACTTGAACATGTAGCAATCAGCGTTACGTAGAACACAAATATATTACAGTCCCATTACGTAGGACTAAAACATGTAACAATCTGATTTAAGTAGTACACAAACATATTACAGTCCCTTTACGTAGGACTTAAACATGTAACATGTTTAAGTTACAATTTTAATAATATTGCTTTACGTAGTAAACAAATATATTACAGTCCATTTACGTAGGACTAAAACATGTAACAATCAGCGTTACGTAGAAGACCATTTACATTCTCCTTTACGTAAGACTCAAACATGTAGCAATCAGCGTTACGTAAAACACAAACATATTAAACCCCCTTTGCGTAGGACTAAAACATGTAGCAATCAGCGTTACGTAGAACACAATTTACATTCTCCTTTACGTAGGACTCAAACATGTAGAAATCAGTGTTACGTAAAACACAAACATATTAAACTCCCTTTGCGTATGACTAAAACATGTAGCAATCAGCGTTACGTAGTACACAAACATATTACAGTCCCTTTACGTAGGACTCAAACATGTAGTAATCAGCGTTACGTAGTACACAAACATATTACAGTCCCTTTACGTAGGACTATAGCATGTAGCAATCAGCGTTACGTAGAACACAAACATATTACACTCCCTTTACGTAGGATGTAAACATTTAGCAATAAAAACAGTTTTTTAACAATTTCCATGAAACATGGATACCTTTTCCATCCATTGATGCCGACAAAAAAGAAGAAATTTTGATAAATGCATTTAATGGTGTTTGGAGAAAAAGATGAATTTCATAGTAAATGATGTAATCAGCAATTAACGAAAGTAAAAATAATATTGCACAATTAAATATAAAATATTGGTTATTTCCACATAATGGTTGGACATCATTCTAAATATCATATTAAATCATTGTAATTAACAAATTTACATGTTGGTTGATGTACAGAGGTTTTATAAAAAAAAAAAACTTTCAAGACTTCGGGATATGATTAAGAATACGAAAACTAAGAAAAAAGTTACTACAAACATATGCCCTAAAACGTTTAGTTTGTTGTCTGTCTAATTTTTTTTTTTACATAACTTATCATTTCTTAATAACCCCTAAAGATATTATTTTCAAACCCCGTACATGTATGAGGAATAGTAAGAACTAATTTAGTATAGAGTATCAAATTTCTAATTTTTACCATTGCAAAATGATGGATAATTTTAATTTCCAAAGCTTAGTATATTAAAAATATAAATAAAAACTACAAGTTACATAACAATTTTATAATTTAATTTACTAAAGTATGCTACAAAGATTGTTA